>JAHXMU010000301.1:1227995-1244295 GCA_019455685.1 Philornis downsi | reverse complement strand
CTTTCCTTTCCTTTCCTTTCCTTTCCTTTCCTTTCCTTTCCTTTCCTTTCTTTTCCTTTTCTTTCCTTTCCTTTCCTTTCCTGTTCCCGATTTCAGTATAATTTCAATTAAATGAAGTCAGAGAATATAATAATATGTCAGACCCATTTGGTACGAAATTTCTTAAGCTTGTAAGGCCATAAAATGCTTGAAAGAAAACTTCATATGATAAGCATTAAATTAACAAACTTTGAGTCATTCCACTTAGAATGTTTAAGACAGTTGTCTTTATTTACTCCTACTATTTGTTATGCCATAAATTTTGTTTCATTCGGTCACATCCTGTTTTGCTTTTGTTGTATGTTGGTCGAAAAGAACCATGTCCATAAGCAAAAGTTTATCCTTCATTATTTGCTATTTGCTTGTCATTCTTTGGCTTGTTCTGTGTCCTGCTGTTTGATGACAACTTGTCCGTTTTATCTTAAGAATATTTAATTTCTTTCCCGCCGCTGTTTCCTTTGTACTCTTCTCCATATTTACACATCATCAACTTTTCGCTCAAAAGAAAGCTATTCTTTTCTAATTTCTCCTTTGAAAAAAAAAAGATTTTATTCAGTTTAATTCTATACCATTAAAGCAGCAGTTATCCCACTTAGCTTTTCATAAGACTTTCAATGCCACAAATTGCCCATCTTACGCATTAGATGAACTGTGTTGGAAAATGTGTTGAATACAATCAACGAATATTTGTCTTAGGAAATAGGAAGTACCACTTTTTGCCATTGAATGGGTTATTTAAAATAGGATGAAACTTATATTGCGTTTCGGGCGTAGAGAAACTTTCAAAAAGGTCCATTCAAAATTTAAATTTTAATCGATCATGTGTGTTCAATTCGGCGAATAAGTGAGCGGAATGCCAGAAGGAGGCATTACCAGCAAATGCTCTGAATTAAAGTACAATAAAGAAAGCTGACTTATAGCTTAATAAACTTAATTATTATTATATTATTACTTATTTGTAACATACATACATACATACATGAAGAACTGCGTTTAGCAAACACCTAAGGCGTGTTAAACAACACATAATTTAATACAGTGGAGTGAAAGATATGGACCAAAGAAAATTTACATTAAATTAGTTAACTTGTACCCCAAGTACCAGCAAGGACGATATTATCTGTTCAGTTTCTTTACACTTATTAAGAATTATTTTATAATTGAATCTACTCAACAACAGCTTAAAAGCCGCAATATACGATTACAGTTTAGTGATTACAGAAAAAATTAATTTTTAATTAATCGATCAATTTGTATGCGAGGTACCCAAATAAAATTATTAATACAAATCATTTTTATGTAAAAATTAAGTTTGTTTGGCTGAATGACGTGCAATCCACTAAAAGATATGTAGGCACGGGAGTTACCAGAAGGACAAGATCGATTTTTTCCAAGATTTAACATGTAGTGCAAATTAACGCAGTGATACAAATTAGGAGCTGCAGGGAGTGAATCAGCCAGTTTGTGTGGGAGGTACGAGAAGAGGCATTACAGCGCAGTTCACTGTCACTATCAGACTATACTGTAAAAATAAAGAAAATAAAGTTTAATAAAACTCATATAAAGCTATGATTTCGGTGAAACTTCTATTTCATTATAATGCATAGACCTTGCATTCGACCACTTTTTCGCACATTTCGGACGGTATACAGGCGATAACTTGACGAATGTTGGATTTCAAAGGCCCAAAGGCGTCAAATCGCATGATCTTGGTGGCCAATTGTGACGTTGCCAAAACGTGAAATTATGTCTTTTGGAAACTTCTCATACAATGAAACCAAAATAAGTCGTGTTGTGTAGCTCGTGGCACCTTCTTGTTGAAACCACATATCGTCCAGTTCACAATCTTCAAATAAAAATAGACGGTTATCATAGTGCTCGAAATTGACGGTAATGGTTTCTCCAGTGTCATTTGTGGAAAACCACCTCCCAATGACACATCCAGACCATAATCCTCACCAAACAGTCACTTTGCGGATGCAATTGCTTTTCCACAGTCACTTTTACGTTTTCCGGGCTCCATATACGATAATTTTGCTTGTTGACGTAATCGCCGAATGAGAAATGAGTTCATAGATGAATAATTTTTTTTTTCTTTTTCGAAAAATTAGCAATTGCTGTAGCACCCAATCAGCATATACTCGTACACGGCGCTATAAATGATCAGTGGCCTTTAGTTGTTGCGTGAGTTGGACTCTATATAGAAGCAGATGCAAATCCAAATGCAAAATATACCATAATTAGCCGTAAGATTAACCCAAATGCTAAGAACACCGCAAAATCGACAAATTCGGATTATCCGCCACGCTTTCACTAACAGAAGAGATATTTTCGGTAGTGCGTACATTGCGATGATGAATAGGCCTCACCACATCTGTGGCGCTTCCAGTCTCTCTAAATTCCTTTAAAATCTTGCAATTCCTTGCACAGTAAGTCGATTGTGCCTACCATAATGACCCTGTAATGCACGAAAAGTGCCCACGTTTGAATCACCACTTTTGTAGCAATTTTTATCTATATTTACGCTTTCTTCGGCTCTCAAACGATCCATATTCGTAGATGGTAAACCTTTTACTAAATAAATAACACTTCAGATGACAGCTATTTAACAGCTGTCAGCCTTGCTAAACCGGCGGTTTTGAAACCACTAAATGGATAACCCTTGTAGTGGACTTTTTCACTTTCAAAATTTTCATAGAATTTTTTTTTCAAATTACCTAAAATAAATAACGATAGTGTGGTAGAAAAAACCTTTCATCTCTGTCGCTAACCTTTGTTTACAATATTGTCAAGTGTACAATATTGTCAAGCATCAGTTTGTTATCGTAATGGTACTATGGTTTTAACGATCTGGCAATATATAAAGTACTCCGAAAAATTGACATTTATACCACGTTGTAAAGTTCTACAGTCTATGATAGGTTTCAAGGTTCGCAAAATTTGGCCACAACTTCCTTTTTCCTTCAACAGCCAAAGCAGTAACACCAAATTTTTATAAAGCGTTCAAAAGTTGATAAAGTTAAAGTTGACAAAGTTATATATTGAGTGTAAGACTAAATCTGGAAGATTTACATTTACGTCTTGTACGTACTTACAAATCTATAATCCTAATCTTTTACCAACAGGAAATCCACCTGAAGCCTTTAAGCAGTTGTGATCGGATTGTGCCCCTAATTTACATCACCATACAGTGGTAGTGGAATCCGTCTTTCAGACGATTTCACTGGATCCCTTTGCACACCGATTCTTTATCATACTGTTTAAAGAGCATTGGAGAAGTGCAACAAATTTCCTCCTTCAAATCTGGAAAAATTTGAGGTCGCCTAGACAAAATATTCCAATTTGGCTGCAATCCCGACAATTCAGTAATCTGTTGATATCTTTGGCTATCTGGGGGAAAAAAATACTCTTGCAAAAATTTTGGTTCTAACGACTGTGAATGTGGCCCACGTCATCCAAAATAAATAATGATGCTTCATCATCATAAATTCTTCCAAACCATCTAATGACTCATCAGCTCCAGATACAATTCCTCCCAAAAGTTTCGCTTGGCTGAAGTAGAAAGAAACAGAGCTTAAAACATCAATAGTAAAAGATATCAAAACATAATCATCTTTAAAGCAGAATTCCAAAAAAATCACCTAAAAAATGAGTAAAACTTAAATTGAGTTTGAGTACCGTAGGTCTAATTAAGATCATCAGCAACCAGTAAAAGCAGAAATAATGAGAAAGCCATCATCATTATTTGACTGTCAACCACGGAGTAATAACGTTCGAAACCTAAGGAAAAATTGATTTAAAGAACCAACATTGTATGAAATAATTTAGTAATTAATTGTAAGAAAAATGAACTAAAGTCCCCAGAATCAGATATTTTTATCTATTCTAACGTGGTGAAGTATGCAAAATTTTCATATCATAAATGCCTGTGGGGATAAATCGATTTAGTGTTGAGACGCGAAAATGCTCAATCTGTATAATTGATTGCTTTCATAATTGTAAGTTTTCTTTTCTTATGCATGCAGTAAAATACCCAAGTAAAAATTCAACAGTTAACAAACCAACTACGTATATTTTTAAACTTTCATAGCATAAAGTGTTGCAACATGTTTGACAACCAAAATTTTAATCAACTTTACTACAGCATGTCTCATCACACCAAACATCAATAGAGAAAAAAGGCCTTTTTTAATCTCCGATGGATGTATTTGGTAAGTCATTTAATAAAATGGTTGGGTATTTAACATTTGAGAATATTTAGTGCAAAATTAAGAGACTCTCTTTATGATTTTGTTTTGTCACGGGTGATACTCTTTTAAGCATCTGTAAGAAGACTGTATGGGTATATTCTCTACGTAATATGCATACAATAATTGAGGAGGTCCATAACAAAACGCAACAATTCCACTATAACAAAATGTTGGACGAATGAATAAAATTAATTGAAGACAGTAGGATTTATATATTTGTTAAAACAGTTGCTTTGGCATAATAGTTTTCTAAAAACAACACAATTCATAAATAAATACATTTATCTAGTGATTACTTTTTAGGATAATTAGATAACAAATTTGGAAATGTTGCGTTTTGGTCCGTCACACAGCATTTATTTCATTTTGTTATGAGTCAAAATGGAAGTGTTGCGTTTTGATATGAACAAGGTTTGCTTTTTGTTGTAAACAAAGCTGTAATTTTATGTTTTTTGATTTTAATTACTTACGTTTTATAGGAAAATTATAAACTCTTTTGTAATATTACTAATATTTATTACATTTATATGTTAATTATTTAATATTTATTACATATATATGTTTTTGAAGTATTACAAAAAATCCGCGTTGTTTTACACTCTCATTTCAGTGTCCTCCTCTAAACAATCACATAAGGTTATATTATCTGTTTCATTAGCATTATTTCCTTGGTTTATTACTATATTTTTATAGTATTCTAATTCCGAAACGTTTGACCAGTGTTGGCCATAATGTTTTTGCAATAGTTTAACATATTTTTTCTTTTCTGAATTAATTACAACACCAAGAGGAATTTCATTAAGCAAAGTTGGGGGTATTTTACCTCTTTTAAGATAGCTAGTAAATTTTTCCCTATTGTCAAATTTGTAAGTTTCAAAAGCTTTGACTACACATTGATTTGTGGACAGCTTAAAATATATTCTTTTCATACTTTGTATGCCGTTTATGGGGCGGTAGAATTCTGCCAACATTTTAACATCTTTAAGGTGCCAGAATAAACTTCGTGATAGCCTTCTTTAACAAAAATTGTATTTTTTTTACGCAAATCTTTTTCAACGCGGCCAAAAACTCGATCAGCTGACAAAAAACTATGACCTCGAACAGGAAAATATAATTCTACTTGTTTCAGCTGTATAGGTGCACTGTTGACCATCCTATGCATTAAGGAATGTATGATATGCATATTTTTGATGATAGCCTTAAACGAGTCACCAAAAACTCTTAAGTGAATTTTTGCACATTCATGGAAATGTTGCATTTTGGTCTGAACGGATATTTTTGGAATTGAATTATAAAGAAATTATTGATATTTCGTATGTTTTATAACAATTGTTAGATAGATTTTAACATGTAGAATTGGATTCAGTCAAAAAAGCTGAAAACTTGAAAAGTGGAATTGTTGCGTTTTGTTATGGACCTCCTCAATTCACTTAGGAGAATTGAAATGCTCCTTTCTCGAAATAATGTGTCTAAGAAGTAATTATGATCTTTCTTTTTTTTCTCTAATTTTGTTTTCTTCAAAAACATATAGTAAAGGTTCAATTGAATGAAAGAATTTTGTTGTTGTATGTAAGATAATATAAATCAGTATAGGGTGAACATTTCTATGGTTCACGATTACAAAATAGAATTTAGTTACCAATCTACCAATCTACTTAATATTAAAATTTTTGTATGGCCTAAGTATCCAATTACCAAGTTTTTATTGAAACTAAGCTTAGAATATTCAAATGAATTGTTTTTCGAATTGTTCTAAAGTGTGAATAAATATTGTTCTGGAAATATGAATCTATAAATTTTTTCCTTTGGTTTTCCTACCAAAAGATGATGATAATGAAATAGACTTTTAGCTAAGTTTTCATATTTGGGATTCTATACATCACGCCGCCAGAATAATTGGAAAGGGTGGGCTTAGAGGGGATGCTCTTATAACATCTATGAGCATATTATTTTAATGTAATCCGAATGTCCATTTGTTGTAGAGTGCAGTTTTTATTTACTAAGTTCCTATGGGGCATTTGATTGAAGGAATTAGTAACCAGAGTCCACTTAACGTAGAAGATGTTTTTAAAAAAATAGGGAGTCTTAATAATATTATTGAAATGGTGAACAGGTTACTTGGAAAGGACGCTTACCCCCCTAACCGACTGATTAGCTAGCTAATTGATGGCTCCCGTAGTCCTACTCCAAGAAATCGTAATGGTTTGGTCGTATGGTTTTCCGCAGTACCTGCTAAACGTATAATAATAAAAGTGTTCGTTACACCCTACATTAGGCATAAATTTTACTGCCTACCGATCAGATTTACAGGTGGAAACTACCTATATAATTTCGAGGAATCGGTTAATTTATGAGAAAGGCATCAGAACGGTGTTTTGTCCAGTTTGCTGACCCTGAACGTATAAAAAAACTTAGAGAATTTCACATTAATTTTTAGGCTCAATCAGCGGGAAGCATTTACTAGACTTGTAAACTACTCGACTACTCGAAATGTTGATCATGCGTATTATGATGATCCCCACTCATGTAATGATAGGTGACAGTATTGAACGCGCCACGACCGGTAACTAACATAAACATATGAATATGTGGATTAAATCGGTCACTTTCGTGAGAAGCACCAGAAGGAGGGTGATTAACAGGTCGGTATTTTCGAATTTTATCCAGACCAAGATTTTTTTCACGAATTAGGAATTACAGAGGATATGTTGAATTACGAATAATTCGATATATTTCGCATACAACTCCCGCTTCGTTTCGGAAATATGTTAAGCTAAGTTTTAAAAATTTGCAGCAGTTGCTGTGTCAACCTGCTGACGTGCCAGCCACGCAGATGGACATCGCTCAATCGGCTTAGAAAGTCATGAAACACATTTGGTCAAAAGGTGGCTTGATACTTTAGGCACTTCCGTCAAAGAGTAACATTTTTACCGTATCAGATGATGTATACCTTCATTATTTCGGGAATTTTTGTAACACCAACATCCTGTTGTGGAATCCCAAACGAAATGTTGATGAGGAGCTGTTGCGTATAACACAAACGAAAAGTCAAATTCTCTATAGGAAATCAAATGTTCCACAATTGATTGCCTTAAGTAGAGGTCATAAACCACTTTGTTTACGCTGCTGTTACAGTCACATCGCAATTCACGCATCACTACGTACTTTTGTATTACAACAGGAAAAATATTCAATTTAGGAGCAGTAATTCGGGAACAGCACAATTTTTGTTCAATATTTGCGGAATCATACAACAAAACATAGTGACAGTAAATGTCTTTCATTTGAAATGTACAGAATGTTTACGATCAATGTTTACTGCATATTTATATGACATATTTGCTAAAATATGAGATTTCCAATGGGTAACATCGAAACGTAATTAATTTATCCAGCTGCACTAAAAACAAAACTAAAGCATTGGAGGAGAATGTACCACGCATAGCTTTAGTCAACTAGAGCAAATATTTCAAAGGTTATGTTAACCGGTAAAGGACTTTCTATCACGTGTACTAAATAACATTTACCTTCACTAATCACCCCTTTGCATTGCTGCAAAAGACGGGGGTGCCAGAAGTGAAGTGGTAAGTTTTCATCAAAAAATACCCTATATTTACAGCACAATAAAAGAAGGGCAAAACCACAACTTTCCTCGGCTTTGAAATTGAAGATGAGGCGATTTTAACTATTTTCAAGATAATAATACGTCTGACGAAATGTCTACGTTTGCTCACATTGTCGTGTTCAGAAAATTGAGCACTCTGGTAACTTCCATGCAAATTAACTAGTTTCTCGCATGTACTCGTATTCCTATGTTCATTTCTTTCATTCAATTTTCCTATAATTCAGTATAGTATAGCGCGCTTCCGGCGTTTAGTAAATTTAGATTTGCGAATGAAAACAGGCTACTTTTCTACGCCCAATAGGGTACCATACATAAAATAGAATGATCCTTCCATAACTTCCAAGGACTTTATAATATTACAATTCCACTTCATTCATTGTGCTTTAATCTAGAGCATTATTTAAAAAGAAGATATCAATTTAACACCCCTCCCGCAACACTCAAAGGAAAAGAACGTTTGATGGAGATTTGTGTAAATCAGTTCATCTGAATTAAATTTCCGGTGCTGGAATGAATCCGCTTGATTCATTGGTATTGTAATTTTTTCCAAAAAGAGAATTTAAAGGTAAATTAGTTAAAGATTTGGAAATTTCCTCCACCTCTTTACATGCTAATTTTTTGTAAAATTTGTTTCTCCAAAGTCATATTTCAGAATGAAAACGGCCGAAATTTCTACATATCTCCCGACAATTCACATGGAAATTGACCTAATTTCCAAATTTTAGGTTCGATCCAATTCCGATTTCCTTTATCGATCCAACTCCGATTTCCTTTCCTTTAGATTGAAGTAACCCAGATTTTTGTTCATTACATTTATTTACAGTTCTTTCAAAAAAATGTTTACAGGTGGTACAAGCTTTTCACAGAAGGTCGAGAAGATGTGAATGACGACGCTTGCTTGAAGAAACTTGTTGTGGAGAATCCTGAAATCACAATTAGAGAAGTTGCTGAGGATATCGGCATATCGCGCCTACATCGTTGGGTTGGTGGGCTCATGGAGTTTTAGTCGCTATGAATCACTTCGACGGGAAGCGTCGCGCATTTTGCGTGCGCGCATTTTACGAGAACTCTCGTTCATATATTGCTACTAGGCGACTATATTGTGCTGAATATGCACTACGGCGAATTAGTGAAGCTCCGAGTGCTAATTTAATTAAAATATGGGTAAAGCGATTTGAAGAGGCCGGTTCAACATTTAAACCACAAGCAAATGGTCGCCCAAGAACACCTAGGACCGAATACAATGTTGAGAGAGTTATGGAGTCAGTACGAGGAAATCCACAAATGTCGACTCGCAAGAGATCGTCTGCAACGTTTGCAACGAATTTTAACATTGGATCTTAAACTGCATCCATATAAGCTGCAATTAAGACAAGAATTGAAACAGTCTGACTTCATAGCAATGCTCGCATTTGGTAATGAAATGCTTAATCGATTTTTCAATCTTGACAATATCCTTTTCTGTGACGAGGCTCATTTCCTTATGAATGGGTTCGTAAACCGTCAAAATTGTCATTACTGGAACAGTGAAAATCCCAAAATCAAACACCAGAAACCATTGCATAGTTCTAAAGTGACAGTATGGGCAGCAATCTCTGGCAGAGGAATAATTGGTAATTTTTTCTTCGAAAATGCGCGGGGCCAAAACGTCACGGTTAATACGGAACGCTATGTTGAGATGTTGGACGGATTTTTGGCTCCAGAAATTGAAAGTTCAAGAATAGTGATTTCCAGAACTTGGTTCCAATAAAATGGAGCTACCTGTCGCACATCAAATGACTCCATGGCGGTGGTGAAACAGATGT
Organism: Philornis downsi; assembly: GCA_019455685.1. Classification (NCBI taxonomy): domain Eukaryota; kingdom Metazoa; phylum Arthropoda; class Insecta; order Diptera; family Muscidae; genus Philornis; species Philornis downsi. Next base: position 1,234,576 of record JAHXMU010000301.1, on the reverse strand, counting down.
TCCTTGGCAGACTGATTTCGAAAAGACATGATATCCCATGGCCCCCACGTAGTCCAGACTTGACACCTCTTGACTTTTTTTGTGGGGATACCTCAAACACAAAGTCTACAGTAATAATCCAAGAAACATCATTCAGCTCAAGGAGAATATCCGTGGTTAAATGGCACCCATTACACCAGTATTACTGAAGAAAGTTTTCAATAATTTTCGTTTGCGGTTAGAGGAGTGCCGTCGTAGAGAGGGTCACCATTTAGATGATGTTATTTTTAAAAAATAAACTCCATTTATTACTCTACAATGCCTTAGATTTATTTTAACCACACCTTTTGTATTTATTTTTTAATCTATTTTTTAAATCTACACGTTCTATTGCGCCACCCTGTATTATTATTATATTATAGATTAACCAATTGCTGACTTTGGAATGCACTGAAATTATGTCGTCATTGGTACCAAATTACATCACGACATCAATAATTTGAGACTCAAATCAATTGAAAATTTGTACTACCTGTTGCTTTTTTCATACGAAGAACTTCTCACGAAATTCCATTTAATGCTCAAGAGGAGGTATTCCTTCCTTTATGTCGTCTCGTTTGCATGCAAGGTGTTGTATGATGCCTGAGCAGATCCATACGAATATATACGTACTCGTATATGACAATATTACAAAATTTGTTATTTTGAAATAAATAAAAAAATAAACCTTAAACCACTAAAACGGTATACATTAAAATGAAGAGCTCCATCAATTTCAAATTGATGACGATATATATTTTGATCCAACAAATGGAATTACACAAATTGATCGATAATAGACTTATGTATGTTGCACAAAACTTTGACTGATGCAATTTGCCAATATTCAATTCAATTTGTCCAAAAACAGTTGGCTGTGAAATTAAGATGAGAGCTATGGAGAAAGTGAGTTTTAATTACGCTTTCCGTCTTTCTTTTCAAGTATTTTTTTTACATTATGCTTAAAACTAGATTTAAACCATTATTGATCTTAGAATTTATACGCTTAATTTTTAGTTTATCAGTTAAAATAATGTGAATTTCTTACTTGAACACAGGAAAAAGAAAAGGACTCACACACACAGACAAATGGAAAATACAGCGACAAAAAATAACTAAACACGGAAATAACAACACACTTTCAAGTTAGAATACAAGCAAATTTTCGGCAGAAATTAATGGAAGACCAATTGAGTGAGCAAAATGTGCTTTTGCTTCAACCTTCACTCTTTTGTTTAAAGTTGAAGTTGCTTTCGTTTGATTTAAGTATTCATTTATATTTAGAAATTTGTTTGTATTTTATTCTTCATCTAAGAATTGCTGCATTTGATTCTTATTCGTCAAAGTAAAGCAGACTATAAAAGCCACACATATGGTCAAAATAATAGGTACACCCTATATTTTTTTAAAGGCTCGTAGACGAAAATTTATTTAAATTAAAAGAAAAAACGAATAACAATTTCTTTTGTCATAACATCAGAAATAAAACAAATACTAAAACAATAACAATAAAACAAAAGTCAAATTCAGTATTTTTTAAAAAATAAGAAAACATAAAAAAACATTGGACAAAATAATAAGTACATTTAGTTAAAATAAGCAAAAAAAGTAAAAAAAAAATCAAGTTTTTTCTACTAAATTGACTGAGTTTCGTTAAAAGCCGTTATATCCACTTTTATTTTCAATTATTTTGTTGACCCTTTTTGGCATGCTAGCAATTTCTATTGGTATTTCATACCAAGTTTTTTGAACGAAATACCATAACTGATCCTTATTTTTAAGAACCTCCTTTCCAATTCTTTGTTTCAACTCTTCCCGAAGATTTTCGATTGGATTTAAGTCCGGAGATTGACTTGGCCAGTCAAGAAGGGAAACATTATTATCTTGGAACTAATCCTTTACCAACAACAATCCAATCCTTATCAACATCGTATTTTCCAAGACATCTTTGCAGTGGAATCTGATCATAGTGTCGGCAATTCGATGTATCGGACCGACACCATACCACGAGAAACAATCCCAGACCATAATATTGCCGCCTCTGTGCTTGACCGTCTTCTTTGTAAAGCGAACATGGAATTCCTTACCCTTGGGGCGTCAAACATTCCGGGCACAGTTGTTTTTAAATACATTAATTTTTGTTTCATTGCTCCACAGAATGTTTCGAATTTTTTTTCACCCTCTTCTCCGGACCAATTGGAATCAGTTCTTCTTCTAGATTGGCGTAGCCTTTAAATGTTTGTCTAAGCAAACGAACTCTTCTGGCTATCCGTCCTGGTAAATGTGCTTCTTGTAGTCTACGACGAACCGTTCACGATGAAATTACATTTCCAATTTCTGCTGAAATCGCTCTTAAAGACACAAACGGGTCCTTCTTCGCAAGTCTTACAATACGGATATCTGTTGTTTTTGAAGTTTTTTTTGGGTCTTCCGCGAGTTTCGATGGGCTATTTAGACTTTAAAGCGTTTTGTACAAAAAATAGCAACCGATTCATTGTTTCTGCAATAGAACGAAAATTTTGGCCACTTTTTCTTAGTCTTGAAACAATTTTTCTCTCCATCGGAGAACAATAACTTTTTCGATCCATGGTTGATTTTTTTTTACTATATTTTTTGTTAATAAAGATAAACAATAGTAAAATAACTAGCCTTTCCAAAAAGACTACAGCAGACTGCGAAAATATTAAAGAATTGAGCAATGTATTTATTATTTTGACCAAGTACTGAAATCACACCTGAATAGAACTAACTCACAATGAAAACAACGGGGAAGCCCCAGTTTTGTTTTTTACTTTTAAAGGCATTTCCGTATTAAAGTTATTTAAATAAAAAAGAACTGTCATGTTTACTTTCCGTTAAAGTAACTGAAATTAAACATAAAGCAAAAATAAGCAGGTGTACTTATTTTTTTTTCGACCCTATGGTATGTGTGCGGTCTCTGCGTAACTGTGTTTGGTGTACAAATTTAGAAGAATTACTGCGTTTGTTTTTATGGTCTCAGGCTGTAAGACAAAGCAGACGCCACTATTTATACTGTACAATTTGTGAACCTACTCGTATATTATTTGGAGTCAACAAAACGTGTTGATTGCGTTGTTTCAGAGAAATGGCGCTTGCTAATGTAAATAACATTAATGTTTCATTACAATTGTAACATGGTTTTATTCATAGCCTGAGGTAGCATTGTCCTGTCCTGGGTTAAGCTGAAGGACCATAAACCTTTCAGAAATAAAATACAGGATTTACTTTTGTTTAGATTTATTGAATAGAGGTTTTATTTATTCAATTATTTACAGTAAATGCTTGTATAATTGTTGAACGACTTAATGATAAAGATCAACTCCTTCTGAATGCTCAGGGCTTTGGTTTATATCGAGATAATCGGAAAATCTGCTTTCTGTAGTAGCTGCTTCTCAGGATTCGGTTGTCATCGAGAAATTAGGAAAGGGTGTCCAACGATTTCTCTTTAGGGCCGTGTTCTGATCGGCGGTATATATTTGATATAACTTACAAACTAATTTTACGAACAGTAAGCCGAGGCTTCTGTGCTGAGGAACAGTAAGCCGAAACTTGTGTGCTGAGGGACAGTAAGCCGAAGCTTCTGTGCTGAGGAACAGTAAACTGAAGCTTCTGTGCTGAGGAACAGTAAGCCGGAGCTTCTGTGCTGAGGAACAGTAAGCCCAAGCTTCTGTGCTGAGGAACAGTAAGCCGAAGCTTCTGTGCTGTGGAACAGTAAGCCGAAGCTTCTGTGCTGAGGAACAGTAAGCCGAAGCTTCTGTGCTGAGGAACAATAAGCCGAAGCTTCTGTGCTGAGGAACAGTAAGCCGAAGCTTCTGTGCTGAGGAACAGTAAACTGAAACTTCTGTGCTGAGGAACACTAAGGCGAAGCTTCTGTGCTGAGGAACAGTAAGCCGAAGATTCTGTGCTGAGGAACAGTAAGCCGAAGCTTCTGTGCTTATACAACCTTCTCTTTCTACTGCCTCCGGTGATAGTGATGCTTCCTTGCTTATACTTTCTTCTAGTGGCGGTAGTTTTCTTCTGGTGAGTCCCGAGTTGTCCGGTGATTAGCGATCGACCTTCTTAGTTGATTGCCTACTAGCGACTGACTCGCTTATGCTCTGTTTCGTCTATTTATACCCAATTATGACGATGAAGTAACGAGCATTAGTGTCGGTTGTGTATGACTGCAGCGTTTATTGTGGTGTTGTTGTTGTTCTGAACGGAGTTTTATGTTAGGGCATATTGTGTGGTTGTTGCTGTTGTTTTGAATGGATGGGATATGTCTTGTTAAACAATTTGAAACATACGCAAATGTTGTAATGAAAAATTGAACACTTATAAAAAACACATGGAATTGTTATACTCGTACGTGCCGTAACTGTTATTGTCACTCACGTTTTAAATAATCAAAGACCAATTCCAAATTAAATTCTTTCAGTAAATTGTGCAGACTGGCGTCATCATCCTCTGAAGGCGTCACTTTCACAAAAGAAACCACTTCACCCATTTTGTCACATATATTGAAACGCAACCGACTTCAAAAACGCACAAATCAGACTGATACGAATTGTCAGAAATCTGAATGGCAAAACCGACAACCCGAACCAGCAAGGAAAATTACTTGGAGAGCAGCTGGAAGACTAAATTTTATTCCGTTCGCAACGTTTTAGTTTTTTTTCAAAGAGACTTTCTTCTTACTTCAATTTAGATAAAGTTTACATTCTTTCTAAGAATTTTTTACTTGATTTAAGAACAAGTTTGCGCGTTTTTTATTCTGAGAGGATAGCATAAAATTTTTCTACTCACTTTAAGTGAGATAAGGCTTGCTTTTTTCTTAGAACGCTTTTCTTGATCTAACCACAACTTTGTATTTAAACTTAGATTTTCTTACTTAATTCAAAAACTTCACACTTCTTCTAATCATGCTTGCGCTTGATTTTCCGAATCTATCCCGAATAACTGAGTATAAATCGAATTACATTTTTGACCAGAAATTCTTAAAATAAGAATTTTAAACTTAAATTTATAATGGAATTTTTCTTTCTGTGCAATAACGAGATTTCTGTGCCGCCTTTTTGTAAATAAACTGTGCTAAAGTCCTTGTTATTTGTCTTCCCTAAAGAATTCACAAGAAACATTAAGAAATGCTGCTATTGCTTACAGCCTTGCGATGAAGTTTCCCAAACAATTGTTACTATAGTTAATGCGTCAAATTACAACACCCATCTCCTCCATCCCATTTGGTCTACCAGATACCAGAAATATTGCTTGCTCAACTTTGATTTATCGCGCTTTTATATTTATGAATTTGAATAAAGTTATAACTTTTATGGTTTCTTAATAAATTGTTATTGCAGGGGTCTTAAATTTGGCTTTTGTACAAAAGAACAAAGAAATTCACATTTTGGTTCACAGAGCCAAAAACGAACTTTTAGACAACAATATATTAATCCAGTGATTTGTTGTAGAACGAAACGATTGCTAAATAAAAAAAATACCATTCAGTATGGCGGATTTGAACGCAGCAATTTCTGTCAATTCCTGTGTGAAAAAAACTTTTGAATAATAAATACAATTATGAGATATTTGTTGACATTGTTTGTAGGAAACTTAAGTTAAATAATGTGTTAAAAGTCTATGAAATAAAGACGAAGGAAATGCCAAAGACATTATTTTCTTTTGTAACAAAGCACGCACAATAAGTACAATTTAATACACACAAAAATGCTTTTCAGTTTTCAGTTCATAAACAGCTTTGCGTAATTGCTCAAATTTTAATAAAATAGAATTCACATTTTTCCCCCTGTGCTGTAGGAGATTATATCTGGAATATACGAGTATTTGTTGTGGCAGAACTATCAGAATATTAAAAGATAAGTACATTTTTGTAAAATTCAATAATCCTGTATAAATAGTTATTATATTAGATATCATCAATGTTGAACGCAGTTGATCCTTCCTTCCCAAGAATTAAAAAATGAATTGTGTAAAGTAAATTAAAGTATGAATTTAAAATTGAATTGAAAAATGAATTTCATAAAGTAAAGTAAATTACGAGTTATTAAATTAAGAATTAAATTGAATTTTTGAATTGAATTGCTTTTAATTAAATCGTATTGTTTTGAATTAAAATTGCATTAATATCAAGTTACACTGAATTAAGTTGAATTGCACTGAATTATAAATATTGTAAATTGTAAAAATTAGCTATTTGTTGGCCTGTGTAAGGGCTCCTTCAAACAATCATGTAACGATAAAAACCCCTATTTTGTTACGCCCATATGACAACCCAGCGAGGCACGGAAGTTTCTTGATTGAAAACAGCGGGATACTTGATCTCTTTCCACCGCCAGCCGCCAGCCGCCCTCAATATACGAATAAAACCAGAAATAATGTAAGTTAACCGTTATCTTTTCCTCATCTCCATTACGAAACCACTCGTAAGTGTACAAAGAACCTTAGTTCTTGCACAAAACCTCCAATCTCTCTCCCGGAACCTAAGTACCAAAGTAAATCTTCAGACCAAATCTGACAGATTTACACACTGGCATTGCATCTCGCAA
>JAHXMU010000301.1:1207915-1222561 GCA_019455685.1 Philornis downsi | reverse complement strand
GAGCAGAAATAATTGATTTTTAATTTTTTGTTTGTATGGGAGGTACCGCGCGCCTTTGTCCAACTGGACCGAATTGTAAATCTAAATCATCCCGGGCACCACCCAGACGCATATACAAAAATTTATGCAAAGCGGTCCGGCTGTTCTGGAGTTTTAAGCATCGGAACAAACCACGATTCATTTTTATATATATAGATATAGGGTGGGCCATATGGGTGTTAGCGATTTAAATATTTAATTAAAAAAAAGCTACGAAACATAAAAAATATATATTTGTATTTTTAAAAAGTAGAAGCATGGTAATTTTTGAGACTTAAAAATAATGTTGTCCAAATGGCTTCCCTCGGCTGCTTGACACTCTTGGAACCGAAGTCGCAAATTTTGGAAAACTCGTTGAAAAGTTCTTCTCGGTATTTTGTTACTTTCCTGAATAATGTTCCTCTTCAACTGCTCTAAATTGGTCGGATTATTCTCGTAGACTACCGATTTGAGGTAGTCCCATAGAAAATAATCGCATGGAGAGAGATCGGGGCTACGTGGGGGCCATTCAATATCCCCCTTTTTCGAAATGAGTTTTCCAGGAAAAACATTTTTCATCCATCCTGTTGAAACCACATCCTCGAGGTATTGCCTTGAAGTTCTTGCAAAGCTGGCACCAAAAAGTCTGCTAGCATGTTGCAATAATTGTTCGCTCTAACCGTCATCGCATGCCCTCTTTCGTCCTCAAAAAAGTATGGTCCAATAATACCGGTTGACGTTATCCCAGCCCACATGACAAGCTTAGGGCTGTGAAGTGAACGTTCATGCAAGCGTCGGGGATTAGTCTCGGGCCAGAACCGACAATTTTGCTTATTCACATGGCCATTAAGGTAAAAATTGGCCTCATCACTAAAAATCACGTTGTTGAAATTGTTGAACTGCTCTAGCATCAAATTGACAAAGTTAAGTCGGTTATTGGCATCATCGGGTTTTAATTCTTGGACTATCTGAATCTTATAAGCCTTCAAATGCAAATCACGTTTCAAAATTCGTCGTAAAGTTGTTCTTTTGACATCCAAAGACTGACTTCTCTTACGTGTTGACTGTTACGGATTTCGCTGAACTGAAACACGAACACGCTCCACGAACCGTAATTGGTACTGTTGAGCCGGTTGTTTCGAACATTCTGATTCATTTTCGTATCACATTGGCGCTTGGAACTTCACTTAAATCGTGTAAACCGTGTTCATGCCGATACAAACGTCGTGCAGTAATCACTGATTTATTGTTTTCGTAATACGCTCGGACACAAAATGCACGCTGCACTCCCGTGTACGGCTCCATGGCGACTAAATTTCCAGGAAGCGGCGCAGCGAACAACATAACTCCCCGCCACCCCGCGCCGCGCGTTACCGAGAAATTGAAGAATTAAATCGCCAACACTCATATGGCCCACCCTGTCTGAAATTCCTTCTTTTAAAATATAAACAAGGTAGAAAAGTCATAATTGGCGCAGTCATTTGGAATCAAATGGAAGAAATCTTGAGATTAGAAGTAAGTATTCTATCATGGAACATAGTGAAAATACAAACTCTTGAACTCAAATAGAAAACAAATGGGACAGAAATTGAACCAGACTAGATTTAAAGCCTGAAGCTAAAACACCGCCAGATTTGTACAATAACTGAGTTTTCTAAGAAACGAGAAGGATCGAAAGCGATACCTTCGTCGAGACTAAAAACTTAAATAGCAAATAGAATAAAATTTTTTATCTAGTTCCACGCCCTTCGGTCTTTTGCTCTCCTTGTTTAATTCGACAACAATAGGCTCCTATATTTCCAAAGCGTTTTTCTCTCGCTGACCAGCACTATTTGAATAAATTATTGATGTTTGTTGACAAAAATTGAATTAATTGCTTCTGTCACAATTCAGCATTTTGCGGTGATCAGCACAACAGTTAGGGCTAGTGGCTGGTGCAGACTGATTTTAGTCCGTCGAATGAGAGTTTTGTCATGCCATCCTAAAAAGATAAATAACATTAATTTTTCAATAATGCCATGACTTTGTAAATTTGTTTCCGCATCAGACTGTCGAAGATCATACCCCCCGAATGCAGGCACACAGGATATCACTTCATCGCGAGTGATCCTAAATAGTTTCACGGGCTGGAAGGTTAATTGATGCTATCGTCGATAATTGATCCTCATTTCTGCTATCATGTGGAATCAACAACTATGAAAGTGTTATCTCTATAATAGCAGCGCATTAAGTATCTGAGTGTTATTGTTGCTCTGACACTAGATTTCATTATGCCCTCACCCGAATGAGTGAAGATATTTATCATTAGATTTGGCACAGTTGTAATGAGACATTCCGTAGTATTAGGTAAATTATAAGGTACCATAGAAATTTACTGCGTTTCCAAAACTAAATTTTTTGGCTGTAACTCCTAATAGGAAGGCCGTAGCAAACTAGAGTGTTGATATGCAATGTTTGGTAAAAGTTAAAAAATAGTCTCTAATCATGAAATTCAGTAAAATCTGCTACGCGTTAAGTGCTTCCTAAGATATGGCCTGAAAAAGAGTTGTTGCACCGCACCGTACTACTCTCTTGGCGTGTTTCTGAAAATTTATTTTAATTCTGAAAAAATCAACCGATTACCCATGCTTCTTTCAGCACTTGCCAAACAAATGGCCGATTTAACATCTATATTTGGTCAAAAGTATAATACTTTGGATGCTTCTTTCCGGTTGCTACATTTGTGCCCCATTAAATGATATATTCCTTCATTCCACGGGTGAGAATATAATAAGTTTTAATTTTGCGGCATATTATTACGTTTTTGGAAAATATCCACTTTTTGTGGTCTTTTGTTTCCCCCATTACTAAATTTATTATAAATTTCCTTTTCAGTGTTCTGTTGACCAACTTTTTAGGATTTTTTGGCATGCCCATTGGATTTGCTGTTAGAATCATTTAATAAATATTGGGATTCATTCACTTTTCTCTTAGTTTTTTGCTTCAACTGGCGGATAAAATTTACCAATTGGCAACTATCACTAGCATTAATATCAATGCTCCTGAAAACAACAAAAAAACATACAAAGCAAATACAAATGAATGATATTGAGCAATTGTTTTGTGAAAATGCACAGTGGAATAATAGAGTGTCATATATAAATCCGTAAAATATGACGTTTCCATTAAACCAAATGTAATAATTTAGTCATGATAAAATCTAAAGCTATGATCGCACTTAGAATCTGTTTTCTGTACTTCTGCTCACTCTGGATGAGGTACAGATGCCGACGCGTCCTGAAAATATTTTACAGAAACGATTTTTGATTTTAGGCTGTAATAAACATTGACATAGTTTTGTAAAATAATGGCATATTAGCATATCAAGTTTCATTGTTATCAGAATATATTGTGAGAAATGGATAGATTGTAGATTTTATAAGTTAAACTTTCTTCATATTATACAATTGGGAGTACGCAGAACCCTTTGCAGAATTTCCCTACCAACTCAAAATTTGCGACCTTTGGACAAATATTCGTTAGTAATGCCTTCAATCATCCGTCTGATGGTAGATAACTTGAGAAGATGATTACTTGAAGTAATCTAAATGACATGATAATACTTGTAGCTGCATCAGGCATATTGAAAACATCTGCTCCTGAAACTCAACTCTTACTGGTTACTGGCCTTATTGTTACTATCGGATGCATTAGTCGATTATTTCAAATAAGACTATTGTGAGAACTCGAAAGAAAATTAAAAATTATTGACCATGAGATTTGCTTTCCAGGACAGGGTCGCACTCGCGGCCTAAACTGTGGCATCTACTACAGTTGTCACGAAGAAAAGTATAGTATTGTACATATATTCGGATGTAGATTTGCAAAGGTTAAGAAATTTAGACGCCTTATTTGCGGTTTATACATAAATGTGACCGTTTAGTCACAATCCTTTTCAAGGCAAATCAATTTTTTTGACAGACCGGTTATAGCGCTGGCTCCGTCGAAAGACAAAGACAAGGGGGCTTACGACTGCTGTGACAGATTTTGATGCAAAATAGGAAAACAAAATATTATTAGTCCAGCAGTCGGCAAATTCAGATTACACGGCAACAGCTCTGAAAGCGGATTCAGGTGATTCCTTTCGCCGCCTCACATAACATGGTAGTTTTCCACATATAGATTTTTATAAGGCCACTTGGCTACATCCTGGTCATAACAAGATAATTCAGATTGACGTCCCTGACACGCAGTGCCAAAAAATTGGGCACTGAATTCATAACAAAGCTGTAGTCATTTACAAAAAAAAACTGCTGTGAAGGAACGTTATAAGTAGAAGAGAATAAATCGATGGTTTAAAAGAATACGGATATAGAGGTAAAGCCAAAATATTCGAACAAAGAGTGTAAGACAAGAACTGTGGTACTGACCTCCCTTGCTCTAAGAACAAAGATGTAAATCAGGTCACACATACGGAGAACGTGCTGCAAATACGGAGGAACGCTTCAATAATATGTTAGTTCTGGATGACAACACAAGCAAACACACTTATCGACGATTGCATAAATTACACGACATCGCATCGAAAGAAAATCGAAATAAAAAGAAACAAATTTCCCTGGAAAATCCATGAATAAGATATGTTAAAGCTTCTCATATTCAAAGAGTTTCACAAGCATTTTATTTTTAGACCTACTTAATGGGACGACATTCCGAATGCCATAGTTTGAGAAGAATTTACCAGACTTTTCGATTACTCGACTACTCGAAGCGTTCCTCATACATATCTAGGTGACTGACGCATAAATAATGATAGATGGCTGTATAAGGGGTTGAACCCATGTACTAACCGTTTCGCCACTGTCGGTCCCAAATAAGAGTAAACAATAAATACAAAGAGCAATGAAGTGTTATTTGTTGATGGCCTGCAGGCAGAGCTATTTAAGACCAATGACGCTGAACTAATAATCATCATGAATCGTCTTCCAAACGCGATTTCACTCAGCAGATGCATTCCTTGTGATTGACAACTAAATGTGTGTACCAACTGTCGCACCAAATTGGACATTTTCAACTTGGCTATAGACCTTGACCTGATACACATACCTGATACACATACGGTGTCAAATACTGGAGAAAAACTAAAAATCACAGATCGGCTCATACTATGTTCTCCTCAACTTTAAAACCGACTTTTGGCAGACCAATGTGGAAAAAGTTGTTTGAAGTCATATCACAGTTTAGCATTTCTGAAAAGCTTACATGTATTTGAGAGATAACAACGATCAACACCAGGTCCTGAGAAAAGATAGAAAAAATCTTAATGAACCATTTTATACCAAAAGGGGTGTCAAAGAAAAAGACAGATCGCCTTGTGACACCTTGTAGGGAAGCTACAGCTAAACTGGCTAGTTCCATTTCTCAACAAAAATCACATTGCTTGCGTACGTTGGTGTTAATTTTATCATTGGATGAAAACTGCAACATGTTAATGCTACTTTCTTATAACTACGACTATTTTTTCCAAGAACAAATATTTTACTCCTTTGTTATCCTGCCTGGGCGCTGATAACCGCAAGGTGTCTCAAAATAAAGTTTATATTGAAAGTTAATTTCATACAAATATTATCATTTGCGGTGCTCAGCAAGCAAACTCCGTAATGGTTTCCATTTCGTGACATAAATTTTCTTTCAAATGAGCCTGGGAAATCCGTTTATTGGCGTAAAGCTTCGATATGCGATAACCCCACAGGAAAGAGCCAGAAAAATTCTACAGTTCAACGTTCTCACATAACGCTCTGCTCTCACTGTTAGCGCACGTCCCCTTCCACCATCAAATATAAGCGTTTCTGGGACTTGCAATTTGACTTCTGTAGCAGCAGTATTGCTTATTTACGTGTACATTAAGGTGAAAATGAACTTCATTCGAAAATAAGAATTTGACACACGTTGAAAAACGTTCAATTTCCTTCCTTACTGTTCTTGATGATATTGGTCGTCCGGATTTTGGTCTTTCTAATATTGTACCGGTATTTTCAAACTTTTTGACCCATTTTCGAATGCTCGAATTCTTTGCGTTCACGCAACAAACTGAACAAATACGAGTATAAACTTAGTTTTGTTTTTGTTTGCATTGCTTTGGAGTGGTGGGTAATTTTGTATTCTGCCAGCTAAAATTTTGAATATATTAACCCTGCGAATAGGATACACATTTAATGTTCTGTAAAAATTATTTACATGAATGATGGCACTTCCACCACTAATTTCTTGTGCAAAAATTGTTCATCGAGGACTGCTTAACTATTGAATTTAAGTGGGATATCACGAGCGATAATCACTCATAAAAAAAAAAAAAACATTACTACATCTGAAGAAGAAATATTTTTACTGGCTTCTTATATTTGTATATTTGTTCTGGAAGTGAACGGGGCACACCACACATTTTCATGTTCTAACCATTTGAGCTGAGTGTTGGTACTTCGTTTATGCCTTTTCACCCCGTTTTTGCACGATAAAGCAATAATTTCGAAAAAAAAACATTTTCATCGCATGTTTTCTATGGAAGAGGAATACGGATACTAATTTTCATGATTCTACCTCTAGTCGATGGTGGGAATTTTGGCTCTTTTTACCCCTAAAAGTACGAATTTTGTCTCGCACCTACTCTATAAGGGGCAAGTGCATCCCAATTGTTAAGATTCTAGCATTAATCGTTCGGCCTGGGCAATAATCAGTCAGTCAGTTAGTTAGTCAGTCAGTCAGTAACGCAATAAAATTTGTGTGTGTGGATTAACCGATATGACTTTTTAGTTACTCCTGCATTAGAGAGCATAAAATGCTCCACAGTCATTTAAAAGATTGTTGCAGGTTAAATATTTGTTCGCCCTGCATGAAAGGAAATGAACGAAAGAGATGCAATTGCTGGAGCTATGGTTGAAGTAAATATCCACAGTAATGATTCAATTTTTCACATGAAAAGGATTCACATCCTCGTATACATACATTGGCATCGCATTGACAGAACAGGCGCCTCAATGGAGGTACATATTCATCTTTGTTAGCAATTACCCGCCTCTTTAAATTTTCAAAATATTTAGAAGTAATATAAAGTAAAATTTTTAAAGCTGCAAATATTCTGTACATTTATGAGCACACTGCAAAAATGGAAATATGATGTTAAATTTGACATTTTTTAAATCAATTTATTTCATTTATTTTTTTATTGTGTAGCAAATTCTATGTTATATTATATAACTGCTTGGTTTGAAAATGATAGACCGTAAATGACCTCTATGCACATTCACGCATATGTGAAAATTATTCATTCGTCATTCATGTTTAGAAAATTATTCATTGCGGAATCGTGTCAATTATTGTTTTAATGGACCGCTTCAATTCAGTGAAATTCCCCGGTTTCGTTTTCTAGACCTCCTGTTTGACATAACACAATAAAAAAAAGTTTGGCGTAATCAGGTCAGATGACTTTGGCGGCCAGAGGAAAGTGCAGTTTCTGAATATTAATTTGTTTGGGAATTGTCGTTGGAGATCCGCCATAATTGGGTTGGCTATATGTGTAGTTGCTCCATCTGGATGGAATCAAATGCTGCTGAAGCAGATACCTCTTCGGAGCAGTTCTGGGGGAAAAAACTACTTCAACATCTCTAAATGACGGTCTAGAGTGCCTTCCATTATGTCTCACTGGTAGAAATCCTCGCCCCAATTGCAAACAATTGGGGTAGTCGTTTTTATAAGCTTTTACTGACGTGAAATTTTCCCCTGCAAAATCCTGCAACTTAGACAGGAACAGTTTCTATGGTTCTATGTCCAGACTATACGATGGATGCATAAGAATATCCTAGTATGTTGATAGCATAGGTTCGAATTAAAAATTCAATCGTAAGAGAGCAGCTGATTGCAGAATATTGCTGGCTAGTACTACCAAATAAAGAGCAAAACCTTTCTGGCCATTAACACTGGCCAACTCTTCACCATCAGTCCGCCATCTGCTTCAGAATTGGGCAGTTTCTGTTGCTATTGAGCAGCAATTTGCAGTTGGAAATTCGGTTCATGAAATTTTTTTATGTTAACTCCTGTGGTATCCATAAAAATCCAAATTCGTTCTGCAGCCAGCTTTATTTATTTCTGACCAGTCGAATCAGTGCTTACATGATGGTTTCCATTATTTTCCTTCTAGAGAGCGGTGCATTTTACACATCACAATTATCAATTCGAAATCGACGAAACCAAAATTGCGTATTATTTGCTATTGCGATATCACGACCATAGTCATCATTCACATTTTCAGTCGCCTGGGTTGTTTTTCCTCGTTTATGGAAAAAAAAAACTTGTAAAACATGATAATTTTTCTCTTTGCTGGTGTTCATCTTTGACGCCCTCTCAAACTATACCGAATCACCAAATCGCAAAAACCTCAGGGCAGTTTTTTGAATACAATATCACATCTTTCTAATGCCATCTAGTGTAACCCTATGGCACATACATAATGCGTGATACACATTTCTAAAGCTGCCTATTAGAAAAATTGTGGAATTCCTTTTACTATATCTAATATTAGATTGTGCCAAGTTGTAGGAAGTTTCATGAGGATTTACGTTTTATGAGATTTTATAGTTATCACATCCACTACCCAGCTAGTATGGCAAAAAGCGGCTTAGACAGTCATAAAACACATTTTGTCAAAAGATATTTTATACTTTAAATGGTTCCTTCCGGGTGTAATATTTTTACCCTATCAGTTTATAAATTATGCCCTAATTCTTTTGGTTGAAAAAAAAATTGTTAAATAATAAACTGAAAATAAAATTGTAATGACTGCACCCACAAAAGCCAATGCCAAGTCCACAAAAGAACCTCCGTAAACAAAGCGTTCATATGATACTCTAGCTAAAGCGCTGACGCACCGCTCCTTTTTTTATTCTTCTGTGAAAATGATCCATGTGTGATGGGTCTTAATTACCATTTAATACGTAAAGATACGGAGAACTGCCTTAGCATATATCCTTACAAATGTTGACATGGTGGTGGATAGTTATTCCCTTATCATTCGCCTTAGCTACGGCCTTGATTCCCTGCAATAACAAACACAGTCTACACTTAGCTGCCGTTTTTATCCTCTTTATTTGCTGCTGCAAAATGATAAATGCTCCATTCAGCTATCTGTTCCTCAGGCGCCATTTGTGACAGCTTGAAAATAAATTCAAATTTTAATTTCCCTTCCGAACTCAGCCGCATGCAAAATTTTTGTGCAAACTCAATTGCAACCTACACAATTACGATTTGTCATCCTTCCGGTTTGCGTCTTTCGCCAAAATCCAATGGCACACCAAGCAAACCAAATACTAAAATTCGATTCCATTTCCACTAACATTTACCAACTACATTTTTGCGGAATTGGTTTCAACAAAAAAAAAAGTGAAGCCGAAAACGAAAAACAGTGCAACATTACTCAATACACCAAAAATAGTCAAAACTTTTGCATTACATTCCTCACTTTTCATTGTGTGTAGGTTTAAGGGTACAGTATATTCTATGTGTTTAGTAATTCATATCCCGTTTGAAAGGGAACCCCAATAAGGTTACCACTTTGGCATTCATTTTGGTATAATAGCTGTAGTGTTATTGCTAATAACTTAATGTTGTCTATAATCTATTTTGGAAAACGTGTAGAAAATATAGTTTTTTTTAACTTCTGACCAGATATGCATGTTTCAGTTTTAATAACAGTCGGGGCAGTAAATATGATAATTTTCGAACACTGAAAAGACAATCCATTGATAGCAAAACAATCCATTCAGTTAGTGTCCACAATTCATTCAAAATTTTTAATTGATAGGTTTCAACAATCCAAAGTATGGGCCATCCATCTTATATCCCTTTTCTAAGGTCTGTTTATAAAATAAAGATATTCTAGCTATATCTGTCAGACGTTCTGTATTCCTTAACATTTTCCTAAGATTTTCCTCGTTTATCCAGTTTAATAAACAATAACAATTGTTTAATAAACAATAAAAAAAAATAAAGGACAGGTCCGAAAAGTAATTATGCAGAGTACTCACAAATTTTCAGTCACTTATTATGAGCAGTTACTAAACATCTGACATTCTCACTACTAAGTACCATGGTTTGATACAAATACATTTTTGACCGTTCCATAAATTTCAGTCAGAATGACTGACTCACATATTTTGAATCAACCTTCACGATAACGGTTTCAGATATTTACGGAACTTCTTAGAATTAGCCCAAAAATTTTAAATGGGCTATAATAAGCCATCTTGTACCATCCCATACAAATTAAAATTCGGATGTTCAATTTGTTTCCTCTAACTGCTGCAGAAACCTAAATTGAGTATTAGTTTATAATATTCAGCAGAAACTAGAAGCTGCAAACTATTTACCGATTAACCACTCCCATTTTGGTATATCCTGTAAAAATTACTGATATAATCCACAAATTTCTGGTACCTCCCATTCAAATTGGCCAATTTTCTGTAATTCGTTGTTTTTCCAGTGATCCTCTACTGTATTGCTTTACAGTACAAGTATGTGGACAAATTTGAGAAAAGCTGACAAAGCAGCCACACCCCTTCCAGAACCACCTGAATTCAAACGAATTTAGAACTCGTCATGCATTTGATAAACTTAGTTCTCAAAATGAAAATGGATTGCAACGTCGTGACAATTTCAGTATCTCCCATACAAATTGATCGATTTAGTGCAACTAAAATTTATCCCTGTACAAATGCGCAGACTGCAATAATTCAAGCATTTCGCAACAGCATTTAATTTTAATGCTTGGTAAAATACTTTGTACTATCCTAACATTCATATATTTCGTTCTATTGAACTAAATGCTGAAATATACGAGCACAACTAATTCAGGGCGTTTGTTGACAAGAATCTACCAATTTACCACGCCCCTTCGGTTCTCCGCATATTTTACGCCGCAGTGAAAGGATGTTGTAGGGTGGAGGTATATGCAAGTCCTGCCTGGAAATTCTGTGCTGGTTTTAATAGCTAAAAAGATTTTACTTAAGGGCATTACATGATATTTTCTTTCCCGATATACACTGAAAGCTAATACTTTTCAACTCTGTGGGGAAACTACAACAATATGATGCTACTTGTACAGAGCAAAGCTTGTTTTGAAAAATTGCGAAAATTTCTCAATAGGTTGATTACAAGAAACTCTCTACTTTGTTAGCTTCCAGGATCTCCTAACCTTGCTTCATTTGAAGGCAAGACAAAATCAACAAATTATATACGTGCGATAACAGGCTACGATATTGAATAATGACGTTCTGAATGAGTAACCGGATGCGCAGATCAATTCTATTTTAAATTCAATTATTGTTAATTTCATTAGTAAGTACTGTATTTTGGAAATTACATATACGAGTTGTGTTCAAAAAAAAAATGTGAATTTTCATTTTTCTCAAAAAATATTTATTTATTCATCAATTTCTATTTTATCCCCTTTAAAGTAGTCCCTCTCAGATATAACACACTTGTGCCAGCGTTTTTTCCAATCCTCGAAGCAGCGCGGATATACACTTTTTGGTATGTCCTTGGGATCTCTCACCGATTTGGTTTCTATCTCCTCAATCGTTGCAAACCGCCGTCGTCTGAAGAGTCTCTTCAATCTTGGGGACAAGAAAAAGTCGCAGGGTGCCAAATCTGGTGAATACGGTGGCTGAGGCATAATAACAGTGTTGTTTTTGGCCAAATAATCATCTCTCACAAGCAAAGATGAGTGAGCAGGTGCATTATCATGATGCAAAAACTATGAATTTTTTCCCCAATTCCGGGCATTTGCTTCACGTGAACGGCGCGTAACTTCAAGGTAATACTGCTTATTTACCGTACGACCTTGTGGTAAGAAATCCTGATGCATCATACCATGGTAGTCGTGAGTAAAACTTTGACATTTGATCGAACTTGGCGTGCTTTTTTGGTCTTGGCTCTTCTGGACTCTTCCATTGGGACGATTGGGCTTTGGTTTCGATGTCATAACCATATAGCCATGATTCACTAGTCACCAGTTATGACCATTTTAAGCAAATCTGGATCATCGTTGACGTCATTTAACAATTCCTGAGCGATGCTCCTGCGACATTGTTTTTGGTCAAACTTCAGCAATTTTGGAACGAACTTCGCTGCCACATGCTTCATGCCTAAAATTTCCGAAAAGATTGCATGGCATGAGCCAACTGATATGCCAGCATTGTCAGCAACTTCTCTAATTGTGATTTAACGATTCTCTATAACAATTTTCTTCACTTTCTCAACATTTTCATCGGTTATTGATGTGCTGGGCCGTCCAAAGTGAGCGTCGTCATTCACATCTTCTCGGCCTTCTGTGAAAAGCTTATACCACTTGTAAACATAGTTTTGACTCAGAGTACTCTCACCGTAGGCCACTGTGAACATTTCAAGTATTTTTGACCACGTAATTCCATTTTTTAATACATACTTTTTGAATTTTTCGTCATTGTTTCAAATTTTTAGTCGTTATTTTGATGCATTTTATTAGCTTTAAAATTGTCATTAATTTATGTTATCAGAATTATGTTTAGCTCCTTTGTAGTGCTTTATGCACCAGTAATTATGAAAATGATTCAAGCACCAATTGCTTCGATTCGAGGTGCGTTTTAATTAATTTGCCTAAACAAGAACATTTTTTATGAAAGTTTGCCGTTGGGAAATCGAACTTTTTGGAAAAAACATCCACATGTTTCAACTTTAAATTTAATTAGACCTCCTTAAAATGTGGTCTAAATGTCAAATTACTGCATTAGAAAAAGTCTCGTGGGCATCTTTTCGGAATATAAAATAACTTTTTTTATTACAAAAACAAATACGAAATTTGGCTGAACTCTTGCTTATTGTATTTTTTAGATAAAATTAAAATTAATTTTATTTTCTAGTAATTGTTATGGTTGCACGATTTGTAATAATCGCGATTAATTAACAAGGGCGATCTTAAAACTAGCCGAATTGACGTAAAGATGGTGCCAGTTGGTTCAACAAAATTGTTATATACGAGTATATAAATATATGTTCTAAGTTGTAAAATATTGTGTAGTAAAGTTTAAACGAAGCCGTACGAGCTGCCAAGAAGAACACCGTAGTTTTCGACTAATTGAACTGACCACGCCGAAGCTACCTGAAATGACAGACATTTCAAAAAGTGTTATACATCATATATCGACCGAAGATTTGAAGATGATATAGCGGTGCGCAAGATGGGTGCCGCGCTTGCTTTCAATAGAGCAAAAACAGCGTCGTGCAGATGTTGCAATAGACTGTTTGGCGATGTTTCGCCACAATAAAACCGAGTTTTTGCCTCGGTTTATAACATGAGACAGTCAAATCAGATGAGATGAGACAGTCAAATCAGTGGACTGCAATGAGAAAATCGTGTCCAAAGAAGACGGTTGTAGCTGAAGGCAATGTCATGGCGTCTGCTTGTTTGGGAAGCGCATGCGAATATTTTTATTGATTATCTTCAGAAAGGAAAAACCGTCAATGGCGAATATTATTCTAATTTATAGCAGCGTTTAGTTGACAAAATTATGGAAAAAGTACCGCATTCGAAAGAACGAAAGAGAAAAGAGAAAGAGAAAAAGAACAACACTTGTTTTACCAAGACAATGCCCCACTTCACACACTGTTCACACACTTTGTTTGTCACTTGTTTGTCACTTTGGTATTCGCCAGATTTAGCTCCCTCGGACGATTTTATATTTCCAAACTTGGAAAAATGGCTCGGTGGTTAAAGAGTGAAGGGCATTCTGACGGTATATTTTTTTAAATTTTGTGAAACTATCAAACTTTATTGAAAAGAAAAATCGTACAAAATATGTACGTGACTCGATTTTTTTCTGCAGTTTAAAATCAGCTTTAAGCAATCCGTAATTTTGTTGGCCTTTTAAGAATCCCTTTTGCAATCGCTTCTGGTTTTACTGATATTTGCCAATTGGGTCAAGTGGCAGCGTCAACAGAATTTTCACAAAAAAGGAAAAACAAGCAGCACAATCAAACCGGCAGCTCACAATAGCACAAACAATGGACAGAATGTGTGTAAGTATGTGAATATGTAGTCACTTGGCTAGATATTATGAAATGTAAACCGTATAACTTAAAGGGTCCACTCCACTAACGTGACTAAAACTAAATTTACTGAGCCGATAACACAGGGAATTAGTATTTTTATAGCCTTGAAACGGCCTACGGTTTGCGTTTATCGTGTCTATCAGACAGCCTGAAAGACGGAATTTGACTAAAATTTAGCTTTTCAACATCGACTCTTTTTTAGAACTTTTCTAATATTTTTATGATTTATTCATTAAGAAAAAGTCAAACATAGTTGAATTTAAGAGATACTGAAAGGGCTCGAAAACATTTTTATAAGGCGCTCCAATGTACTGAATGTAATGAACTAAATAATCTCTTCTCTATCTCTATATCTCTATCTCTATCTCTATATATATATGAAAATGACTTGATATGTTTGTTTGTGATCGCTAATCTCAAAAACTACTGCTCCGATTTGGACCAAATTTTATATGCATGCTCTATGGGCCGTGAGGAGTGTTTCTGTGTAGTTTGAAGTTCGTCCGACAGATG
>JAHXMU010000301.1:1186644-1207905 GCA_019455685.1 Philornis downsi | reverse complement strand
TGAGGAGTGTTTCTGTGTAGTTTGAAGTTCGTCCGACAGATGGCGCAGTATTTAGTTTTTTTTTTTGGTGTTTTGCTCGCTAGAGATTAGCGCGATAACCGTATGCTCCGCTAGCGTTGGGTGCTTAATCTATGTGTAGAGGCGTTAATTAGGCCAATACCGGATCATGCCTTACCTATTTTCGTAAAAAAATAAAGTTACAAAAGTTAATATGTCTACTTTTTAATCACAATTTGCGCGATAAGCCTATGCTGTGTTTTGCTGAAAGCGTTGGGTCTTTAATCAGCGTGTAGTGGCGTTAATTAACCGCGTACCGACTCACATCTAAAATCTTTCCGCGAAAAAATAAATTAAAAAATATAACTGTTTTTTAAACTCTATAAGAGAGATGGCGCAGTAGTTACTTTCATTGTGTTTTGCCTGATAGAGATTAGCGCAATTACCATATGATCGCAATAACCATATGATCGTTAAGCGTTGAGTGCTTAACCAGCGTGTGGCGGCGTTAAGTATCCCGACACCGACTCATACATAACCTCTTTTCGTGAAAAGTGTGTGGGAGTCAAACGACTCTTGAACTGTTAGTGAAAGTAAATAAATTGAAGAAAATTGAAGAAAGTTAACAAGCAACAGGTAAGACAATAAAGGGCAGCCTCCCTACCCTAACAATACCAAACAACAAAAAATTTAACCATAAAGAACGTATATTGCAGTACAAAATGCCACGCTCACGTGCAAATATTGGTCGCCGTGCACGCCACACAAATAATATGAGAGTGGTGCGCTCACAGCAGACACAAGAGGAGCGGGCAGAATACAACGAACAAGTCAGGAATCAGGATGGATCGGAACCACCAATCTGCACATACAATGGCTGCTGGGCGAGACGAAGTTCGGCGGGTCGGCTAGTCTACATATAATTTCAAAAAAATTGTGGATAAAGACGCTTTTGAAAAGCTCTCTTATCTGCCACATTCCAATAAATGACACCTGCCTAGCTTTATGCCTGTCGTCTTGTTGAAATAACCAGCAGAAGAGGAGAAAGTCATTCCCCAAGAACATTCCGTTTGATCTTATTTTTCCACTCTCTCTCTCTTTCTTTCTCTCCCTCTCTCTCTCTCTCTCTAATTTCTGGTGTTTTCCCCACTTTGAGATACGACATTAAAGTTTCTGTGGTGAAGGTTTTAATCTTTTTCGTAGAATCACCTACGCACAACTTTCATTAGCGCTTTGTTCTAGAGAGGTTATTATTACGTTGGAGAAAAATATATCTTCACCCAAAGGAATAGAGGGATATATCATTAAAAGGGATAACGTATATTTTTGCCGACAGTCCTTAAGTATTAGTGCAAAAATGAGCGGAGAACTAAATCACTATTTTCTTATTAGAAAATACTCTGAATTAATGCACAAATCTGCATTTGGTACAATTCAATGAAGAATATGAACCCAGGAGTATATGGGTTAAATTATATAGTTTTCACGGGAGGTATCAGAAACGGCGGCTTATGCGGTTGATATTTTTATATTTTATCAAATATTACAACTAATGCTACTGAGAAAACCTTTAAAATTAAATTAAATTTCGATGAATCACTTAATTTAATTGGGAGCTACCCAAATGGATATGATATTGCAGTCCGTTTTCATATCGCTCGTTTCTGTACGATTAGCATGGTTACTTTTCCGATTTTGTTTAAATTTTTCCTAAGGTTATATACATTTTTATGGGCAGTAGCAGAAAGGGCATAACTGAACGTATACTAAATTTAACTGGATTTGGTGTAACGGTATAGATGAAATGAAGTTAAGAATACATAGCTTAAATCTGTTATTCATTGATTTTTTCAAAAACCAATATTGAAATTTCAATCAGGTGAATTGGCTTACATATTCGTATACCTTTATCCAAGGTATATGGAATGGAAAAGCATTTAGAGCGCAATGAGGGGAGTGATAACATTAAAACGTTTTGGAAATCCCGTGAAGAAGTTTTACTTATTTAAAAAAAAAAATTCATCAAGGAAATGGGCGTGCAATTTGTTAAGGGAAAGATATACCGAAGTAAAATAAATAAATTCTCACATTAAAGAAATTTTCTAGTTTATAATGAATATTTCCTTAGAATAATGAAAAACGAATTTTCTTAATTTGAGTTTATAGCGTACTTAATTTTAAAGTCATTATTTTTTTTTTTTTTTTGAGTGTAGGTTTTTATCGATGCTGCGATTTTATGTAAATATCTAAGGGTGAGTAAACTAGTTTTAAATGCAAGCAAAACTAACGTCGTGAGATTTGGATCAAAACTTTTTATTAATGATACAAATATTATCATACATGTTGACGGCAACGTAATAGAAGAATTTGAAAGCGTACGTTATTTAAGATTGTGCCTGAACTATAACCTGCCGTGGGATAAACACATCATGGACTTAAAGTCCAAAATATCATCAGGATCTGGAATTTTTGTACAAATTTAAAAACAAATTAAATGTAAAGCCAAAGCTGTTCTATGTCAGTCTCTGATACACTCTCATTTGACGTATCTTCCTTTGGTGGATGCATGTAAGTCCACTATCTAAAAGCTCTACAACCGGCACAGGATATATTTTTAAAAACTGTTTTTAATCTATCTAAGAGGTTCAGTACATCGTCTTTGTATAAAGATTATGCTAAAAATGTTTTAGTTGTTAAGGGATTATACAAACAACAACTTCTGCTCTATGTCCACAAATCAATAAATGGAATTGGAGTCTTTGCAACATCCTTTAATTAAAACATAACATACGCCCAAAGATCAACCCGTTAAGTAATGGATTTAAATGTCGTGTTTTGTCGGTTAGAGTTGACCAAGCAACATGTTACATTTGCTGGGTCATTTGAGCATAACCAATTGCCAGTATAATTGAAAGAAACTTCACTTCTATCAGCTTTTAAACTCCAATTAATCTAATATTTTATAGATAATTTGGATAGTTCCTTTTATCCCTCCTATTATTAACTATTTTAATGTTAATATTTGTTATGGTAGTATTACATGAATGGTTTTAGTTGCCTATTAGCCTCTATAAAGCCAATCTGGCTCTGAGGCAATGTTATAAAAAAATTGTAGTTATCTTAATAAACTGTAATAAATAATTTATTTTAAAAAAAAATTGCTTAATTTCTCTCAAAATTTTACCAAGAACTATAAACAACATAATGAATAAAACGTTAGGTTGACGCAATCTACTAATAGGAAATTACAGGGGAAAAATTAAGTTACGTGAAATTGATTCGTTCGTCTAGCGGTTGTTAGGGTGAGCTGGCAATGCGCCTCTTTTCATTTTGAGATCGTACTTTAGTGAACACTTAGCGCGTGCCCGGTTTGACTGAAATTTATGTGACTAGACGGAATATATGAACTTAAGAATATGTGATTTAAATCGGTCATTTGGATAGGATGTACCGAAAGGGTTAATCCGATATAGGCCATATGTAATCATGGACTGCGATCTGGGAAAGTATTGCTGTGCCTGTCAATCAATAGGCGACATAAAAAATCATGAAATACTTTCGGTCAAAGATACGAGTAATTGCTGTTTGAAATGCTCCCTCCGGTCTTATAGAGTAAAACAGTGAATAGAAATTCAGTTTCATTCAACCTGCAAGCTAGGAATTGCATGAAAATATATTGAATTTCGAAGATTTGGCCAATTTGTAAGGCAGGAATCACAATCTGTGTGATAATGTAGCCGATTTTCATTTTTACCATAGTTAATGAAGCTAAGAATTTACACACATTTTTGTAAATTATCCACCTCCATGCTTGTTAATGATTGGTAAAACTTGACAAAAAATCGACCAACTAACCATGTCCCTTCTAGCTTCTCCAATATAAATAACCCTCTTAACCCATATTCTCTTAAATGAGTATCATTTGTTAAATTACATTAAACATAATCAAATTTCAAGAGTATGGTAATACCATCCTGAAATATCTTCCAGAGATTAATCCATCTTCCGAAAATACATGTTTTCCTTTGCAATTTATAAGTAGTAGCACACTAGATTTCTGTTCATAATATTCACTTATAATTCGCTGTAAAACTACAGAAAAATCGAACAAGTAACCACGCTACATCTGGCACCTAATTTGTAAATAACCGGTTTTTAGCTTTGTATCTTTCAAATAGTTGCTCTGAATTCAATCATATTAGTCATAGACGCCATTGTCACACCTCTTCTGATACCTCCTGTACAAATGGGCCAATTGTACGAAATTAAATTTGTCTGCAATGATAACTAACTTGCTAACTGAGGTTACTTAAATGTTTGTGCTTCATTATAATGCCTAGTAAAAGTTGAAAAAAATCCGACCGGATACCACGCCCTCCCAAAATTTAGCACAAATGCCTCGGAATTTAACCAATTTTGCCCTGAATTTAATGAACTTACTTCCGAAATGGAAAATGCATTAAATTGTCATGCTAGGAAAATTAAAAAAAAAACCCACCGGATAACTTCGCTTAACCCATACATTCTCAGAGTCATATATTTCATTCAAATGTATTAAATTCTGTATGACTTAGCACGCATCAAGTTTTGTTAAACTTAGTTATACAAATGGAAACGGCTAGACCTGCTGTATTGAGTGCTGATATATGTAAATCAGTTCACCAGCTTGAAATTTTTAAATACTTAGATTGTCGGAAATTTTCTACTCAAAATCGAACAGCATAATAACGGCCTTGTAAAGAGAGAAAACGGAAAAATAATCGGGAAAGGAATCAACAACATTGTATACCAAAGTAATCTTCGAGGGAGAAATTATTCCCGTTTTCGGGAAGTAAAATTATCTTAAATGAGACTAAGATAATATTAATATTTTAGATTAATGAAGAACGAATGTAGTTACCAGAAGGAAGCACTCTCCGTGTTCGATATGAAGTAATAACCTTCTGCCTGGATCACTGGAAATGAATAAACTACAAATTCCAGAAACCCATTTCAAGACAAACTCGAATATTAGATAACTTTATTCATCACTTTGTATGTAAAACTTACACATGAAATCAATTTGTAACAGAAATTGAACTATGTAAACTACATATATCAACTCAGTAACCTCCTCTCAAAGGTGAATTATTTAACAAATTGTTAAGGACTAACTACGCACAACTATGCAATGTTTAAAATCAAAATTCATCGAAATTCCGCCACAAATTCATTGTCACAAAATATAAGCTATGCAAAGCTCTCTTAGCAAGTTTGGATAATTATCTCAACCATATCTCTGTGCAATTTCTAACAACAATTCCCAAAAGTCAAGGGTATAAAACTCCACGTTATATTTCCACAACAGTCATAATTAAATAGGACTCTGTTGAAATTTCACAAATTCTCTGCATTAAAGAATATGAAAACAGTTATTTATTTACTGATAGACTGACCCAACATATTTTTGTCGCATTAACCAAAGTTCAAAGTTCGACGTAATTAACAATAACTTTAGTACACCGTTTTTTAACTCTGATTGAACTTTAATCAAATTCATAAATAGCTTACTCCAGTAAATACACAGCGATTGGCTCTCGAAGTGTTAGCAATTGAAAATGTTGCAATTTTGCAAATTTCGATTTTTTTTCGATTTTTTCACCTTTAGCTTGGTTAATACCATCGAGTTTTCCCAGGAAGGGTTCACAAGATGCCCGAATGTTGCCTAATGGATGGATTTCGTCCCATACCGAGTGAAAAGCGGTCTTTAGGGCGTATAATTTAACAATACAATGGGTAATATGGAAAACCAAATTGAGCTTAAATCCGCCAAATACGGTGGCCATTGTTCTGAAGAAATGAAGCAGGGGACATTGTCTTGTAAAAAAACGTTGAGTTTCACGGACTTTATTGGTTGGTGCCGAGTCTTGCTGAAACATCAACATACGCTTACAATTTTTTCACGGTAGATTTTTTAAATTTTCCTTACGCCCTGTTCAATGAAGACAAGTGGTGTGCATCCTGCGGCAATTACTGCGTCCCAAACCATCACTAAAGCATGCGCCTACTCTCGCAAGGCTATTCACTGTTCTAAATTATGTTTTCATAATTTTATAAATGAATTTCGTAATCACATATTGAGATTATATGTAAACATTTTGCCGAACCGTAAAAATGTTTTCATCAAAAAATACCAAGCTCGCCATCAACCTGCTGGCGTTTTAACTCCTTTGCTTTCACTGGGCAAAACGCGTTTCAGTTAAATCTGTCACTTTTTATATTTTTTTAGGGCTTCAATTGTAGTTCATTTCTTAATATGAATATATACGTTAAAATTTTTCGCCAATTGAACAACGCTTTCCCGCTTTACATTCTCACCTTTCGAACCATGGTAAACCTCCATTGCGTTCGTTGATGCTACCAGTGTCATTATGACCCAGTACAAAAGCATTTTGTTCACACGTAAATGTCGTAGTTCATTAACAATGGCTGGTGGCGATTTTCCAGACAAATATAGAGCAACAGCATTGTTGCGTTTAAATTCCATTTCGATAATCGTTTTTTAATCGCGACGTAAAATGACATCCTGCCGCAGGCTTGTAAACAACATAACAAACTGCCGCTTGTCAAAAAATCAGCACGCTATCATTAGCCTTTTGATTGCTACGGTATCATTTGGTGTACTTCAGAAATTAGTGCAAATAAAACTTGTACAAGGTGTCTGCCAAGAGAATTTATATTTAATGAAACGTGATGGCTGTTATTTGGTGACGTATATTTTCTTTCAAATACTCTGGGGAGTTTGGATTATTAGAGTTAGTTTTAAATTTGAAATAAAAGGATAATCGTCGATGAATGGGTTTATCATAGGAGGGAAGCCGCTGTTTTTGACACCTTTTCACTGCTTGTTTACAGATCCTCTACAACAATCAAAACTTTTTAGATCATTTTTATGACCATTTTCTTCTTTTTTTTTATCAGGATTCACTTAACTATTTAATTTACGTTTTTAATAAGCAACAATTTTAAACGTTGAAATGTTAAAAAATTCAAAGCTTGCCCGCCGAAAACAAGAAAAATGTTAAATGTTTTTACGACGACGGTTGCAGTGCTCTAATTTCATTGATAGCTTTGGTATAATTAAAAAGAGCTTCCCAAGAAGCTGAAAATATGTTCTTATATCATTTGCTATGAAAATACTATTCTTTGGAATGACTTTAATTTTTGTTTTTTTTTTTGCTGTGTTGCTAATGGTTGCATTTTGAGTTCATTGTATTCCAGTAGTGGCAGATCTGTTTATTTACATCTGCTTTAAAATGAAAATTAGCATCATCCGAAAAAAGTGTGCTAGTTAGCGTTCACTTGCCTGCTTTACGGAGTCAAACTTGGGGCTTTAATTGTCGCACCAATTGAATATAGATATTTATGCAGAATGTGGTGTAATGCTGACCTATTCACATTTAAATCATATGCGCTCATCCGAATCGAACTTTCTTGATGACATCGGTCGTCCGGATTTTGGGTTTCCCAGTGTTGCACCGGTCCGTTCAAATTTTTAACCATTTTCGAATGAGAAGAATGTGGGTCGCCTCTTTCAAGCGGTGAAATTCTCGAATTTTTGTAAAATTCTCTCACGCACAAGGCGCGGTCGGCCCTCGAGAAACGCTCCACAGCCACTGAATTCCCCAAAGACAGTCTATCGATTGAGATAACCCTTTCTTTACTTTCACGCAGCTAAAGAAATATAAGCTTTCTTTAGAGACATATAAACGATTACACAGTATTCAAACAATACGTTTCCCCGGATACAAATTCACAATAAATGGACTGAATTAAAATATGCATTATATTATAAACGAATAAGGACGTAAGCACATAGCTGGAAATGCTGCATATACCTATATAATTGAAACTTTATGAGATGAATTAAGTTGCATGAGCATTAAATTTGTATTCCCATTCATAAACATGCAGTACTTCTTAATTGCATTCAGTACTTCTTAATAAAAAAAAATTACTTTTTGTTTTCGTCTTCTAAGCAGGAGAATTTTTTCGTGTTGCTAATTAAAAAATTTTACTGCAATATTACTATTCCAGTAAGCACAGATCAAATTAAATTATGATAAAGTAAAACATATTCACGTTGCCAAAGGTCCCGTTTAAATAGAGTGCATAACTGCTGTCACTGCGTTTACTATTACTTATTTAACTGGAAGTTTAATCCAATCAATTATCGACTGTGGACCACACAAAGGAAGGAATCCTGTACTATTTGATCTGCTCTTCTTCTTTCTTTCTTCAAGTCGTCGTGCAAATATCTGATAGATTCTCAAAAGCCTGCACATTCCAACGACAATTCGAACGTTCTCTTTAATGCTGTCCATCGAGTCTATTCTCAAAGATTATTCGTGCTGGTGCATTTTCATACCTTCTACCATACATATGCATATCTTCATCCGTTGCCTTATAGCGTTGAAGTTGACGGAAGGGGCGTGGTACACAATACAAAGATGAAAATGATAATTTTCTGTAATATTATTATAGAGACTGTTAAGAGGTCACTGTTTTTTTTGCTAAATCAGCCAATTTGTTTGTATGGTACAATAAGAGACGTAGCAATACTTGCTTAAATTTCGGTTTTGATATTCTTATTTTTTATACACGACGCATAGAAAATAATTATAAACGCTTCGATCTCCTATTTGTCACTTTATGTTTTTACAGTGTTCCAAAAGGGCTGGTAATCACGTTCGCCGTCAAATACTGTTCATGGAGGAACGATTGTGTCCATCCGCACAACATAACCAAGCCACTGTAATCGACGTATTTTGATGCGCTTGACCACGTTGATGTCAATACAAAACCTCATACAGCTCGCGTTTCATGCCAATATATTCTTTGATGATACCGAGTCCAAATATTTTCCGTAGTATTTCTGCATTGAAGATTCTTACCACAAATTAAACTGCCTATGTCATAATCCAAGATTTTGTGTTACACAGCGGTAGTCAACATTTACATAGCGTTGCAAAAGTGTAGACTCTTTGTTTGTTAAAACGAATAAATTTGTTGCGTCCTCTTTTACCACCTGACCCTCTATTGCTGATTCCTTCTCAATCTCCAGGACGGCAGTAACAACTTGCAGTTTTCTATCAATAATATCTACATAACCGCCAGACGCAAGTATCGTCTGACCTTTGTTAAAGATGTTATAAGTCGTATTAACTGCAGCTTACCTAACAATCATCAACAGTATGTTGTCGTTAAATGGCTGCTAAAATTTTTACCTATCTTATCTAAAGTCAGTCAGCGTCCTCATTTCATAGACTGGGAATAACAAATTCGATCATATCCTCATATAGTTTTGTCGTATCGGATTGCCGAAGGTAGCTTTATAATCGATGGAAAAGTGTTGTGTATCCATTGGTTTTTCTTGGGTTTTCTGCAGGATTTTCTATAGAAAGCCATATTGAAAAGGTCCAATCAGATCTGCTAGAATAGGCTTTAGCCTTTTGTATATAAATCTATGCAGAACCTTACAAATAGTGAGTAAAAAACGCAATAATTGACCCAAACTAATATCATATTTTTTTATTTTATGCGGCGAATTCATCTGCAATTAACATGATTTTTTCACTTGTGCTGACGCCCGGAACTAATTGCTTACAAAGATGGTCTTTCCATAAGTGCAGCGCGCTTTGGGTGTCAATGACCAGATATCTATCGGTGTCCATACAGGAGGAGGGCCCTCCTTGCTTCTAACTACTTGGTAGAATTTAGGGGCTTCATATTTTATGCCGATACTTTGCTATATTATCACTCTTTTACTCTTGGACTAAGAATATCTTCCCTTTCTACTTTAGCATTCTCCTGGTGTTTGCTTTATGTTGGGACGTGATAAACAAATATTTCGCCTTGATACGGATAAGGGTCATATGGTCTCTAATGGGTCTAAACCACGAAGCAAGCTGTCTAAGTCTCTTGCCCATGTCAAATCCGTAGTATGCCAATTGCATCTCCTCTATGGCGGTGATGTCGGATAGAGTCACCTTCTCTTTAAAAAGTGCAAACATTACAGGTGCATATCATTAAGTCATGGTTCTCACAATATTTGTG
Organism: Philornis downsi; assembly: GCA_019455685.1. Taxonomy (NCBI): domain Eukaryota; kingdom Metazoa; phylum Arthropoda; class Insecta; order Diptera; family Muscidae; genus Philornis; species Philornis downsi. The sequence goes on along the minus strand of JAHXMU010000301.1, from coordinate 1,197,813 downwards.
AGCGCTGTCAACGTTTTGGGGGAACCGTTTTTCATTAATATTTGTTTGCGTTTCCATCATAATGTTATTTAATATGAGAGGATTATCAGACTACTGCGTCTAATCATAATGGTGGAGCTCAAGTCTTTTGGGTTTCTAAGCTAACCACCTTCTCATCTCAGCTACCGTCAGACGGATGTCCAATGACATTTCCAGAGAATACTTCGTCGAAGATCGGAAGTCGTCGGAAGTTTGGCCGCTTTTCAGGAGACACATTTAGACCTTACAGAGGAAATACTAAATCCCAATAAATCAGCCAATTTTTTATGAACAACAAGTTGTTGGTCAGCGCGATCCATTTTCAAATATTTTATACCAATAATATCTGTACCAGCCACGCTCCCCAACAGGCAGATCGACAAAGAACAATCGGCTGAGACATCCATATATTTCTTCAAAGTAAACTTTCATACAAATGTATTTATTTTGCCTTCAATGTAGGTCCCTTTTGAAATAATATGCGTATGCCAACGAACATTCCAAATATTATTTACGTAATTTTTCGGAAGGAAAAGCTTGAGTTCTGGAAGTGAATTTTCTTTATATCTTTTACCGCTTGAACGGGAGCCAAAAAGTGGCTTTGAATTGAATGAAAGGAAAGAAAAGCGGAAGACATATCAGATAAACGTGATGGCTCAATATGTTTTTCTTTTCATAAATCTGGGCATTTTCAACAATCCTCTCTCTCAAATGCTGTATAATATTCTTAATTTACCGTCTGGCCTTCTACCGAAAAATCTAAACTCACAATACTGTGATAATCACAGAAAATAGGCAACATTCCCTTGATTTTTGATCGACTTCAAATTGGTTTTTTCGGTTCCGGTCCATTTTGAAGACCTGTTTTCAAAGCTTTTTAAATGGTTTGCATTGTTCTAGAATGTGTTCAAGGAGTTTTATATGATTTAGCTTTTGAAGAAAATTCATGTTTTTCAAAACTAGTAGAGCGACAACGCTTTTCACACTTAAATAATCATGTGAAATTATACGAAGTTAAGCCACTTTCTATCTCGAACATAAATGGTGATTCTCGTTTACGCTAGTTCGACTCGATCGATTTCATGTCATTTTCAACGCTTTTAACAAAACTTGAAGCAAATTCTTTGTTTTATATTTTATTGTAAAAACCGCAGAGCTCACTTGAGATTAACTGACAAAATCGCACATTGTGAAGAAAATAAATGACAGATCGCGTTCAAACTCCGAGTTAGCATAGAATCTAGTTGTGCCAACTTAAAGAATTTGAAGAATTTTGATAATCTCTGCAATTGTTAAATGATCAATTTCCGGCATTTTTTTTTTTTTTTTTCTTTTGGGATGAAGAATAGTCAAAAGTAAAAATTATGGTTAAATAAAATTATAATTAAATAGACCTCCAAAACTATATGAGAAGTCAATGTAAGCGGTCAGTAATCGTTCATATATTATTCTTACTATCCGTCATGCCAATTTGAAAGTATATTGCAGTTATTGGTAATGCCAACAAAACAATAACCCGAAAATTCGTATTCAAACACAAAATCTCTTTCGAGAACACCGAGCCCTTTGTTGAAGTGGATATGTCCGCCCACTTCAGTTGAAGCCCAAAGTCATCTGAACGACAACTTGGAGTCACAATCCACTTACTGCAATATAAAAGCAGGCATGAACTTAAAGCCTCCTTAGTTTAAAATAGTTGCTGATGCACAAATAGTTATTCGCAAATGTTATTCTATACGACTTTTGCAGAACAGCAGTTGCCTCTTGTATTCATTACCGAAATGGATGGTTCAATTGGAAATTCAAACCAGAATTTCCGGTATTTTTTTTTTTTTTTTTTTTGGAAAAAAACATTTGTTTTAATTAACACTTTTTACGCAATCCAAGTTTTGATTGAACAAAAGTTTGGAGTTATGCTGAATGATATGATATTCAGAAAATAAATATGTGTCTCTAATGTTCTCGGTTAATACAATCAATTCTGAAATCGCATTAGAAAATGAAGGATATTTGCATTACTATGGTTTATTACTCTTTTCTATGAATCTTTCATAGCAGGTTCTGTCGACCACAATTTAACATAATAAAAGCAATTTAAATATTTGTAAAAATTAGTTGCTATCTTGATGAAAAAGAGCAAAACGATATTTGCAGAAAATTTCTACAATTTAAATAATGATATAAGAAAACGGCTTTTCAGAACGCTTACATATGTGGTCATTTTAGGTATTATTTCACTAATAAGTCAATGTGTTGGGATCAAGAAAATATACGTTCAAGTACCGGCACAAAAGTTTCACCAAACATCCTTCTGCTTTGGTGTAAAAGTGGACGCAGTGGCAGAAAGGACGTGGATTATCGATAAGTTCAAGATAGCTGAGACGACATTACTGAAGAGTTATTTCACCAATAACGAAACGCGGTGATGGTGGTTTCCAGGCAAAGACATTAATTTTGGTGCTGTCCACTTTCACAAATATACTAGCCGTCCCAGTGTGCTTTGCAGCGCCGACATAAAAGTGGGATTATCAATACTCTTATTTCGATTTCAAAAGTAAAATTAAATAAAGGACCCATAATATCATATAACTCATAATATAATTTCGATAAAGTTTTTATTTCATTATAGTGCTCGAACCTTGCTATTATGCACGAAATACAATCTCATTTAACTGATTGCCTCTGGGTTGGTTGCAGCAGTGGATTGTTTTGGGGTAGTTTTCGACACTCTTACGCACATTTCTGACGGTATCTCGTTGATAACTTGACGAATGTAGGTTTTCAAAGGCTCGAACGTTTCGGAATTATTCGCGCAAACATGGTCGTAGTCCCACAAAAAAAAATCTATAGGCTTCAAATTGCATGAGCTTGGCGGCTCATTGAGGACGCTAAGACGTGAAATTACGCTTCTTGGAACCTTCTTAGCAATAAAACCAAAACCGTCTTACTGAAACCACAGTAAGTCCATAATCTTCAATTGCAAGCCGAAAAAAAATCGGTTATCGAGCTGCCATAGCTCTCTGAATTGAATTGGTAACGGTTCCACGGATTATCACTTTCACTAACAGAAGCGTATCTGTATTGCTTCCAGTCTCTTCAAATTTCTTTATAATCTTGCCAATTTCTTGCACAGTAGGTCGATTATCACGACCATAATCACCCCTTAATGCACGAAAAATTTCCATGTGTGAATCACCACTTTCGTTTGTTAAACGACCCATTTTCGTAAATAAATAATATTTCAGATGACAGGTATTTAATAGCTGATAGACTTGCTAGGCTGGCGATTTTGAAATCACTAAATAGGTAATCCAGTGTAATTTTTTTATTTTTATTCAATATTTCCCTAATGTAATTTTGCTCCGTCAATAATTCTGTATTATTAAAATTTCACGTTGCATTCTCCATCTATACTATAGGTACATGTATCACGTCCCGCATCCTTACTCTGACAGTTCGTGAGATATGGCACATAAGTTGTGGGCGGTATCGCTCCCCTTTTCCTTAATACTAACCTAATAGGTAGTGATTGTTCATACGTGAAAATTTCGTAATTCTATGCAACACAGTTCTTAAATTTTATGGCGCTCGATTACTAAATTTGAAACATTTTAATGAATATTTAGAAAGAGTTTGACACTGTGCAGTTGTACCTGGCATATTTAATTCCATCCTAGTAGCATACGAGTATATTCGTTATCTGTACATCTCTTATGGTTTATGAGATACACACATTACAGATGCTAAAGCGTGCAGATGGTGCCACACTATTTCATCTAATACAGGGTGGCGCAACTATTGCAATACAATATGAAATTTAAAAAGCTAACGTAATGCATTTATTTATTTATTTTTTTATTACATAAAAATTTCACTTTTATTATGTATAACTAATTAGTTTTGAAAATGATAGATTGTAAATGACATCGATGCTCTTTCACGCATATGCGATAGCTGATCATTGCGGGAGTGTCTCAATTAATATTTTAATGTTACGCTTCAACTCATTTAAATTACTTGGCATCGTTTTGTACAGCTCTTGCTTGACAGGGCCAGGTGACCTTGGGGGCCAGCGTTATGTGGAGTTCCTTGATGTCAATTTGTTTCGGAATTTTCGCAGGAAGTCAGCTGTAACCGGTCGGACTATATTTGCAGTTACTGTATCTCGCCGGAACCAAATGCTGTTGAAAGGGATACGTCTTCGGCACAGTTCTGTGTAAAAAAAAAAATTTTTCAACATCCTACTGACCGTTGACAGTAGCATGATTCGTGTGCCACCCTGTATAACATGCGACAACTAAGTGATTGATAACAATTTGTTATTTACTTTTTATACATATAAAATTGCATATTTATACCTCCGAAGTTCATGAAATACGGCCGTTCTAAGTCTTAGTATAGAATATAATAATTTCGTGCCTGATAGTGGCTTACGCGTAAATTTTTATAACATTGGTCACCGTTACTTTGGTCCGTATAACGAAATTTTGAAAAGACGTGTGGCGACGCCATCTTTTTATCCGCAATTTTTTCTTCTGGATCAGCCGAATACGAGACAGCCGGAGCAGCCCGATATGTCTTCGGCGCAGTTTTGGGTAAAAAAAAACTCATTCAGCCGGGCAGTGCGCACGTCACCCTGTACAATAAACCAGCCTGCGAATGAAGATATACAATTAATAAATTCAACTTCAGAAAATGTTTCAGTTTGTATAGTTGGTATCAGAAGGGTTGCGTCCATATATCGTATTTCGAACTCTCGACTGCGATCTAGTAACATATTAGCCTATTCAAACTTTTAAGATGTTTCATAAAGTCTTGTGGCAGTTATCGTGCCTACCATTTACCTAGCCAGATACACGGTTATCACTCAATCAACTTGGAAATTTCTGAAACACATTTGGTCGGAAGATACTGGGAGCTTTAAATACTTCCTTTTGTGTATGATATACCAGCATTATTGGGATATTTTCTTATCATTTATTCCACTAAAAAATAGCTGGCATGGCCAATAATCTACGATTATAGCAAATTGTTACCAGGATTCTATAAATCGAATTTCGATTAAGCTACTAATCGTCTTTTTCATGGGAAAAATTTGGAAAATTTTGTGCTCCGAAAAAGTCGAAAAGTCGTCTTTTAAGTTGTAAAAGTCGACTTTTGTTTTCGACTTGCAGAAAGTTTTTTGTTGGCATATCTTTTAAATATTTATTTTCAAAAAATATAAAAAATAGTGTCGGAAAGTATTTGTAGTTATAAGACGCATCTAAGTATAAGTGGATTAAGTCGGTCACTCACATGCGAAAGTACAGTATAATTAATGTTAAATTTATTCAAACTTAATTAGGATTTAAGAACAATATAGCGGACAGTTAGAAATTGCAGAGCAAACCAAAATTTCGGGAAATCTAGTTGACTTCAGTCGTAACAACTGAACGTCAGTATGTTGGGAAATTCGCTAAAGACACTTTACCCATCATTTCTTCCCCGTTTCTTTCTAAAAGATAGATCATGCGTCATAAATCGGATAAAGTTGAAAAGAAGACTACACGAGTAGATCCCTAATTGTTACAAGACTATTGTAATTCTTATTCTGGCTGCAAGACTACAGAAATTTCGTTATTGTTTCGCCAACAACTTCAGCGAGTTTTATTTATGAACTTCGATGGTTTAATTAACCTTTTTATTTATACAAAACTTAATTATCCAGAGGAAACCTGCACATTTTTGGTTATCATGTTACGGTATCATTTTGTTGGCCGTTTTCCATTTCGGTCCTTAATCCTTTATGCAAATATCGCTCTTCACAATTACCTGCAGGTAAAATGGGCAAACAACAGTTACAGCAACTTGAACACATTCAACGTTCTTGCCGTTAATTAAATAATGAAACGCGATTCATTTTTCCTACTGGTCAGAAGAGTTTCATCTTCCGCTGAAATCAATACTCTCAAAAGTGGAACAAGGCTACATGAAGCAATTTCCTTCGCTTGCGCATTTGCCCCGCACTATCCAAAATACTATCGGCTCATCTGCTCTTTGAAACCGGTCTGAAAAGAGTTAAATACTGGATCATTGCAAAGGAAACAAAAGCAAAACTAATGGAAAATAATTAAATTGAAACGTCATTATAAAAGAATTGCCAGTAATCAATGAATAATTGTCCTGCATGGCATATAATGGCGACGGCTTGCCAGGTCGTTGCAAATATCCCAGAGTAAACGATTGTTAAAAGAAAATATTTTAAGAGCGCAATTCGAAGGCTGCAGACGGTGAACAAGCATTTGTTTTATATAATCCCTGAAGCTAAATGACATTTATGAATTCAGGTGAGATGGCAAGAAGCGTCGTTACGACTGGAGGGGCATAAGAAATTTTAAATTTAACGGAAATTTTAAATTTTCATTAAAACCGTGAACGACGAAACAACGTTTGCATTGGTGCAAACGTGTACAAGTACATGGTGCCAGCTAAGACTTAATCAACTTAAACTTAGACGCGTCTTATAACTACAAATAAATTGCAAATTTCTTATCAAAAAAGATCTGATTTAACAAATTTTCATTGGTGAAACTAAGTATCTCAAACATATAATCTGTGCCAAATTTCAATGAACAAAATCAGTCATTTGTATAGGGAGTATAAGAAGAGGCGTGGTAAACGAGTTGATTTTTTCGAATGCTGTCAATCAATATTATACCAGAAAGAAAAAAAAATTAATTTTCATAAACTCAGTCAATTCGTATTACAAGTATCAAATACCGATTTATCCCATTTGAAATTCCCGTACCATCTGACAAAATATAAGGCTATGCCAAGATTTAAGAAATTTCATAAAGATATTTCAGCTTTTCTAGTGTCAAAAGGTGCTTGATACTTTAGACGCCTCCTCCCTGGTTCTACACTTTTGCTTTTTCTGAAGTTATAATAATATTTAACAAATTTGGTTCATCAAATACTTATAGAAAAGCAAATCTGGGGTTTTACCAAATTCGTCTGGTACGATCTTATTAAACTCCTCCATGTAACCTAATTTGCTGACGGCGGAATAAAATTGGCCTGTATACTCGTAGTTCTAAGAATGTGTCGGCAATTATGAAAATCCTCTTTGTCAATTTTGAAAATAATTATTTAGAGTTATTCGAAATATCACTTTTGTGAAAGGTCCTCTTTCAGGTCATTCAACCAATGTGGGGGAAAAAAACGGAATACACCGGTTATATTCGGGATTTTCTATAGACCAAAAATAATGTTTTATGCGAAAAATACGCGTCATTATTTTGAACAAATAAAGCTGCCTTTCAGAGCAAAAATTAAATTAAGTTGTTGAATTTTTAATTTTCACAAAAAACAAACAAAAAAAATCGGAAAAATTACAAAAGTGTAATAAATTTTTATTTGTATCGATAAGTCAATGTTTGTCCTTTCTTTGAGTTATAAAAATAATTTCATACGTTGTAAATGCTTCATGCGAAACATCCAATTCCAGTCCACTTTTTATTTTTTGCAAACACAGAAATGCGCTCCGTCGAAACACATTTCTTGCGTAAAAACCGATATTCTTTTAGATTTTGTAATCCGAAAAACTCTTCGAACACTAAAAACTCATCAACGGTTAAATGAACCACAAATATTTCAAAATTAACAGCGCATAAGGGTAAATATATATAGCTCGTTCTTTACTTCCCGATGGCGCAAATATGTACATATATTATTGTAAAGTGGACTAAAAGTTTGGAATGATTTTAAGAGTATGTGCTGAGCCGATAAAGGCAAACCTGTGCAGAACGCCAAAACGGCTTTCTAAAAATTTAATCTTAGAAAGTCCCTAATGATAGATAGTGTTATGACGGCACGTAACATACGTATGTCCAAAGTAAAAGAGCAGAAACTAAATATATCAAGTGATCGCCTTGGGCGTATGCCTTTTGAATAAATCATATTCGAAATTGGAGATCGCAAGAATATAAAACTGTAAACATTTTTTAAAAGAACAAAGAAACATAAATATGAGGCCATCTGTGCATCGTGTTACACAGATGGAGAACAAAGAAATATTATAGGTAAAGTAAACCGAGGTATTGTTAGGAACAAATCATATTCAATAAACCACATCTTAACTCACAACCAAGCAAGACACAAGCATTTCATCTGGGTTCGGGAACTCTTAGTTTACATCCAAGCAGAACTGAAGTATCTCAACTGGACTCCGGTGATCTTGAAGAATTGGGCTTACACCACGGAAAGGTATAAGGGAAGTGATTAAATCTCAACAAGAAATACAAGAGTTGTGAAGAAACAAGGGGCTAGACCGCTCTCCCCCGTAGTTTGTTCTTTTTTTTTAACAAACCGTGTGTTTTAATTATAGTAATTTAATGTATAAATTCGTGTTTACAAACTTATGTTTAGGATACACGAGGTGCATTCAAAAAAAAAAAGTGAATTTTCAAACTTCGCAGGCTACGTACATTCGACTTTCGATTATTATTTATGTTGCCAAACTCGTCTCACAGATATGCTGACGGTTTTATCCATATAACATGTTTAGTTTGTTTGTGAGAGGCATAAATAAGATAAGTGTTTTGTGTGTTTGGTGATTTTCTGCTATCGAAAAAAATGAATCAAAAAAGTTGCATCAAATTTGGTGTAAAAAATGTAATTAAGTGTTCAAGAACACTTGAAATGTTCACAGTGGCATACAGTGAGAATACTCTGAGTCAAAAAAATATTTACAAGTGATACAAGCTTTTCACAGAAGGTCAAGTTCATAAAATAGCGTAATGTAAAGTGATATGAACCAATGATAGAAATTAATGATATTTAGGATTAGCTTAAAACTGTTCTGTTTTCGTGCAACTAAAATGAAATTATAAATATTCAGTTTGATTGGTTTTAATATGGAAACAAATTGTTTAAATAAGATTTGGCTTTTCCACGATAATGGAATTTTAATCTTGATTGGAATGTCAATAAGTTTAAACTTTTCATCTTACAAATGCTGTAATTACATGGATTTGTTTTCTTTTGGGAGTAACGTAAAGAATGTTTTGATATCTGGCAAAAATTGCAAAAAATTTCTGGGCAACTCCATATCAAAATTATCGTGTCAACAAGGCAGTCAGACGAAAAATATAATCTGTTCTATATTTTTGTTCCAATTAATAGCGGTTCATTTCTGCACCGAACAAAACCAGTGTACGTACTACGACAATATCTTATTCTTTGAATTTATGTTTCAAAAGACCTAACTTTGAAAAACAGTTCTTTTATGAAATGCGTTTTATACAAACGGAACTGTTGCGGCAACTGCAAATTTTGCTAGGACTGAAACAATTCCGAATTATATTCAAGAGTTTTAAATTTTTATTTGTTCGACATTAATTGCTACTTAACATATTTCCGTTATTTTCGAAAAACCGGGTAAACGAAGCGAATAAAACTGATTATTTGAAAGTTCTTGTTACAAAAAAAAACACCATTTTTCGCTTTTCGGTCTTAGTTTTATACTCGTATAGTATAAAAACAATGCAACTGGTGTACGACATGTTCATTGCGATGTCTATCTGTTAAAAAAAATAAAATCTGCAGCGGCTTTATTCCCAAAAACTTACTCCAACAGGGTGATGTAGTTTGCTAAATTATTTGATTTAGAAATTTTTAGTGAAGGATTCCTGTTGCGACAACTGTAGGCTCCCCAGACAGGGCAAACATATCTTTAATTAGTGATTACAGGGAACGTTGTTTGAAAAACTTTGAAAATGCCCGTTAATTCAAAACTGAATTTAGTCCGATTTTACACACCTATGTGTGATATATTCGAATAAAGCATTTGTTGAATGTAAATAGTGACGTCATCGGTCTAGTGTAGATAAACCACACAATTTGACTTTTATTAATCAGGTCGTGAAAGAGTTACAAGGTAAAAAAATTGGCCGTGAATATTATATTATAGGTTATTCAACATTAATCCCAATGTTGCCAAGCATGTCATAAAACGAAATTTGTTGCAGAGTGGAGGCTTAAATGCTAATATTTATTCAAATAAATTTGCTGGTTATGTTGAGATCGCTTGCACAAAAACTTGCTACCATTGTGAACATAGACAGCTTAAATATGGAATTTATTTCTGTATAAATTCAACAAGCTATGCGACTTTTATTGTGTGTCAAGCAGATAGGATAAGCGTAGATCCTCACTGAATTTTATGACGATCAGTAACATGTGTACTTTGTGCTATCTCAGATTAATATTTCTGTTTTCGCAGGCCTTTCAATTTTCTTAATTGATCGTTAATTAAAACAACAGAAACAACACAATTTCATAGACACTGGATGGAACAGCCTCAATTCAAATCATTAAAAATCGGAAATTTCACTGGAAAAACACATCAAACACATCATCATGCTTAGATAAATGGACGTTCGTGACATGTATATTTGTCTGTTGATGGGCCAGTTTCCCACAGAAGAACTTCAAGAGCATTATCAGTGTTTTTTAATACCAACTACCCATTATTTTCCCAATAGATGGCTTTAGTAATTTGTCCCTCGATAACCGGGTTATGTTAGATTGCGTTAAAATGATCTCAAACCCGTATGACTACCTACGCATCATAGTGATTACTTGACTCAGTCAAAGATATTAGCAAAGAGAAAATATGCCATATGTTACACATAATAACTGTTGTGATTGCTTAGGAGCTAAACATTGCACAAAACCTCGTTTGGAACCATTTGAATAACACTGGATACGGAAAAAAGATCAATGTATGAATGCTACATGAGTTGACGGAAAAAAAATGTCCTGGACCGAATGTCGGGGGATCACATAGCTAAAACGTTAGCGATTGAATGGTGATAAGTCGGCGCAAACGGTGGTCAAGCCAGGATTGATGGTCTTGAGGGTTTTGCTTTGTTTTTGGTAGAGTTAGCAGGGAAGTTATACTACTTTGTTTGTTTATAATTTTTGATTAAATTAAAGAGAATGGATTTTATATTGGTAAATGTTGTATTTAATGTCGGCAATTATGTATAGAATACAATATCAGATAAATGTCCGCCTCTGTTAACCTCACAAATGCGAGCCCCTTTGGACACATTTTTCATTACATTCTCACAAATTTCAACCGGCATTTCATTAACTTCATCACGAATA
>JAHXMU010000301.1:1017719-1186634 GCA_019455685.1 Philornis downsi | reverse complement strand
CATTATCGTTCTTCGCCAAGTATTCATTGGGCGTCCGGGACGTCGACTATCTGGGTTGTCGTAGTGTGTGACTTATTCAAGTCCATTTCCTTCTTTCCTTCGTTTGTCACCCTCCACAGCTCTGAGTTTGTTATTGCGTTAGGCCAGAACATCCGACATATTATTAGCAGGCATTTGTTTATAAAAAAAAAAACTTGCAGACTCTGTGATATGTGTGCGATATCAGCCATGTTTCGCTTCCATATAGAGGTGTGGACAAAAGTATTAAATATTCGTATTTTTGTAGATTTTGTAAGCTTTGTCGACCGCCATGTTTCGTTTCGATAGGCATCATCGAGCCCAAGTTGCAAAACGGCGTGTCGTACTTTATTTCTTAATTCTTTATTTTAATATGATTGTCTGCTGTGTTATTAATACGCATTGCGTTTGTTTTTTTCGGTGTTAATTTTGGAAGCTCGCATTTTTTGTTAGTTGTATAAGATAAGATGTACATTCGTCTGCATATTATAGAAATTGTACGAGATTATTATCGGCAAAGTCCAGGTCTTCTAGATGTTCTTGGAAAATCTAAACAAAGCATGTTTTCTTTAAACATAATTTTCCATAATTATCTTCAGAACTACTGCGAATAATAAAGGTGACAGAGGGCAGCCCTGTTTCACGCCGGCATTTATCGAAAATGTTTCGCTGATCCTGCCATTATGTCAGACGTGAAGTGAGGAATTGGAGTACATTGCTTTAATTAAGTTTAATATTTTCATTAGCATTTCCTTTATGCTTACAGCTCCTCATATGACATTGCGTTTTATGGAGTCAACGCTATTTTTAAAATCAATGAAAACTAGATAGAGGAAATGTGTCATTCTATTGATTGTCCAAGTATGATATGTAAGGTATTTATTTGATCTACACGGCTACGGTGAGGGCAATAGCCTGCCCGTTCATCTCTTAATGTTTGCTCTATATGCTCGAGTCTTTTATTTATTATGATTTTGATAATTTTATATACCGCGTTTAACAGAGTAATTCCTCTCCAGTTGTTGCATACCGTTGGACCATTTTTCTTCGAGAGTTTCATAAGTGGGCCTATATTCTATCCCCTGATGCTTTATTGCGTTTTAGTTTTTGAAACTTGCTGATGATCTCGTCGATGTCGAGGGTTATTTACAATCTGCTTCCGGAGAAAGAATTGTTAGGTGTCTCTACGGCATCTTCGCTGAAATTACTATTAGGTGCGCAACTAAGCTCCCGCTGTTTGCCAATAGATGGCTCCAAATGTAAATGCTTGTCTATTCTGGCATAACTTAAACGTCATGAGTCAAGCTCAGGCATATGATAAACATACCCCCTCGACGCAATAGCGATTTTATTCTGACATCATATTCTTTTGGTTGTGTGAATATGTATGATTTTGTGCCAACTAATCGTCATATGCGGGAAGGATTGATTTTCTTCTTTCAATCGAAGAAAACGGCGGTCGAAGATCATCGAGAGCTTCAAGACGTTTACAGAGATGATGCTTTCAGTGAAACAATGTGCCAAGATTGGTCCCGTCATTTTAAAGACGGTGATTTTGATGCTGATGACTGTTCGCGTGAAGGAAGACGAAAAACCTTCGAAAACACTGAATTGACGGCATTGCTTGATGGCGATCCATGTCAAATGCAGGTATAATTTCCTTCAATATTAGGAGTTGCCCGCCCTGTTATTTCCGAGCGATTGCATGCATTGGGAATGGTTCAAAAGCAAGGAACTTGGGTTCCTTATGAGTTGAAGCCAAGGAACGTTGAGCGTAATTTTTTCGCCTGCAAATAACTGCTTCAGCGACAAAAAAGGCAGGGTTTTTTCATCGTATTGCAACGGGTGATGAAAAATGGATTCATTACAGCAATCCAAAGAAAAGAAATTCATGGGGCTGCTCGGTCGTGCTTCTACGTCGTCGCCTCGGCCGAATATTCACGCTGCGAAGGTTACGCTTTGTATTTGGTGGGTTGGTGTTATTTATTACGAGCTGTTGAAACAAAGCGAAACTATCACTGGGGATCGGTATCGACTTCAATTAATGCGAATGAGCCGAGCTCTGTGCGAGAAACGCCCACAATAGGCGGATAGCCACCAAAAAGTGATTATTCAGTGCAACAACGTTCGGCTTCACGTGGTCAAGCTCGTCGAAACCTACCTAGAAATCCTGAAATGGGAAGTCTTACCCCATCCGCCATATTCTCCAGATATTGCGCCGTCCGATCATTCCATTCGATAGCAATCGGTCTGGCTGACTAGCAGTTCCACTCATATGACGATATCATGGAATGGCTATATTCGTGGATAGTCTCAAAAGATGTCACAGTTTTACCGTGACGGAATTTAGTTTTGCCAGAAAGATGGGAAAAAGTAGTAGCTTGCAATGGGCAATACTTTCAATGGATCATTTGTAAACATGTTTTTATAATAAAGTAGCATTTAATAAAAAAAGGACTTAGTTTCGCACCTAACAATTGCCGCAAAGAGTTCTTTCCATCTATAAGCTTAGTTGTCAGCGTTTGTAATTGTCTCACCGTTACTATATTATATAACTTTGTTGTGCTTTCCTTTTAGTTTGTAATGCACCCTACTATGTTATGAAGCTTTCTCATATTATTTGATCCTGTTGCTGCTTCTGATTTTACAGCCAATTTTTTTTTCTTTTATAGACGCGTACCGATTTTTTGCCGCTTTGATTGTAATTTCATGCTGCGCTCTGATGCTGGGATTTTCAACCTTTTTTACATTTTTATTCCGTGAATTAGTTTCCAGTTGATGTCTGATATACAGGGTGTCCGTCGGGAAGGCATACTACTTTGTTTTGCCGCCATTTTGGTAAACATTAGTCTTGACAGTTCACATTTGGCAGTCGCAAAGTAGAGACGTGGCAAATTTAATATGGAAAAATATTTGTTAAACCATCGTGTTTTAATCGTTAGAACATTTTACCAAAATCAATCATCGATTACTGTGACGATGAGAAAGTTACGTGAAATTTTTGGAAGAAACAACGTGCCAACAAGACGCACTATTTATCGTGTAGTGAATGATGTCGAAGAAAGACGGTCTGTAGCTAATGGGGCTAAACATGGACCGCAATGTACTGCAAGATCGGTTGAAAACATTACTGTTGCTCGAGAAAGTGTTCAAAACAATGCATCAATCTCAATCCGATGCCGTTTTCATTAGCTTGGACTCCAAAGAACAAATTTGGCCACAATTTTTTGTTTCATTATAAACAAACAAAGTAGTATAGTTTCCAGACAGACACCCTGTACACGCTTTTCTTTTATTTTTCTTATATGCGGTTATACTTTTGGCGGCATTCCTTAATTTGTCACATTTATCAACCCACGATATTTCGCTTGAGGGTAAACATTCTCTGGTTAATTCTCCGGTTTCTTTACTTTTTGCTTTTTTCTCGCAATTTCCTAACATCAAGACGTTTGTGTGTCTTTTTGTTTCGTAGTTGGTTACTGTTTTAAGTTTGATTTGTATTGTAGCGATCACTTGGCCGCGATCGCTATGCATGTCTGCACCTCTCTTCCTGCGCACATCTAATAATGAGCTCCTTCATTTCCGACCATTACACGCATCCACATGTATTTATGTATATGTATATATATATATATATATATATATATATATATATGTATATAATTTGTATGGACAAATTGAGACTCCAATAACTAACTGGAAAGTTTGGTAAAATTCAGTAAATCGTCATAAATTATTATTATTTCGTCCTACTCCATGTGAACCCATGGTCTGCGATAAGCCATTGCATCATCATTGCATTAAAATATCCGGTTATCAGGAGTATGTCACTGGTTAGAAAGCTGTGAATAGCAGCTGCTAGTTGTTTGTAGAACTAATCTTTCATCTCGTTTGCCTCATCTTCTGTCGGTTAGTAGCATTACACTATAATAATATAACGTTTTTATAGAAAGGGGCTGTTATTATGCGGTTGGAGATTGGTTTCCACGAGTTTAAGGTTTTGTTGAGGGCTTTTGTAATTATAAATCACAAAATTTTGTTTTTTTTTCTGATTTTTTTTTTTGCTATCAAAACTTTAGGACATGCCACTGTCAATCACGTAGTTTTCATATATTATGTTAGGTTATGATTGGAAAACAGAGAATAAAGTCTTAAGTGACCGTACCTCATAAATTATGAAATATAAATAAAAGGTGATTCTTTTCATCATAGTTTTTTTTTTTTTTTTAATCGAATAAAACACTCAAATTTGCATCAAATATTACAATTTTTTGTTGGCGTCGATAAATTGGTCTTTGCCATTTATTTTTAAAGATAATTTCATATAAATGTTGTCCGGGGCTCCGTCTCAAAATGTCCATTCGGAAGGTCCAATTGTTCGTCACTTTTCCGAGCATTTCGGCCTATATTCTACCAATAACGGATGTTATGTTATCCTGTAAGGCTGTTCACATAGACTAATGACTTGACATAACTCCACAAGAAATAATCAAGAGGCGTTAAATCGCAAGATCTTGGAGGCCAACTCACAGGGCCAAATCGGGAGATAAGCTGCTCACAAAATGCATCCCTCAACATATCCACTGTTTCACGAGCAGTGTGGCATGTTGCACCGTCTAGATGAATCTACATTTCAACCAATTGCCAATTGGGGCAAAAAAAATCTCGTATCATGGCTCGATATCGTTCGCCGTTGACGGTAACGTTTCTTTTACGGTCGTCTTTGAAAACAAATGGACCGATGATGCCACCAGTCCATAAACCACACCAGACTCTCATTTTTCGGGATACATCGGTAATTCATGTGTGGCATGTGGCTGTTCATCACTTCAGATGCGACAGTTTTGCTTGTTTACATATCCGTTCAGCAAGAAATGAGCCTCATCGCTGAAGACAATTTTTCGATAAAACAGCGGATTTTCATTCAGCTTTTGTAAGGCCCATTCACCAAAAAGTTGACATTGTGGTTGGTCATTCGGCTTCAATTCTTTCGTGAGTTGAATTTTATACGCTTTCAAACCCAAAATTGACGTGCAAAATTTTCCTTGTGGTTGAGTAACACATGCCCAAGCGCTGAGAACGGCGACGAATTGACATTTCACGATCGTCATTAACACTGGTCGCTACGGCTGCGATATTTACTTCGGTACGCGCTCTACGCATGCCAGTCGATGGTTTTATGTCCAACAAAGTATATTTGGTGCAAAATTTGGAGACAACAGCACGAATTGTTGACTCAGCTAGTCGATTATGACGACCATAACATCATCGTATCAAACGATGCACATTTGCCACGAAGCACGAATTTTGATAATAAATTTCAACGATTTGCAATCGTTGCCCGTTTGTTAGTCTCTCCGTGATGAAACAGCAGATTATGCAGTGCACTTTTCACTTTGACAGATGACGTTTGGACGCCACATCGTCCACGATGTTGAAGTGTTTCCCATCATAATGGATAAGAACAGCTATTACACCGGCGGAAATTATTGTTGTTTGTTGTTTGTTTGTTGTAATTGCTTACAGCTCATAATTGAAAATTTTTGGACAATATTTAAGAACTCTTCAGCAGATAAAACACACAAGTATTTTAGGTTCTTTTAACAATATCAAATGTAGATTTTCCAACTGGCCACAAGTAAATAAAATAAAAATCTTTCAAAATTAGATTTATTTTCATATTTCTTGCTGATGTTGCTGATTACAGACATTTATTAAAGCAAACGTCCCTTAATCGTAATGCTCTGAAGTTGAAATCCTATCAAACTTTAAGCTCATCTAATCTAAATAGTTTTGTGAGAAAATAAATTTCATGAGCTGTGGTTGTAGTTGCAGTTTATTGTTATTATTAATATTATTTTTTTCACAGAACTGATACAATCGGTCACTGCTGTCTCTAATATTGCGAGCTGTTAAGATGACAATGCACGTTGTAAATGTCAAAACAGTCGGCAGATCACAAAAGATATATCTGTGTATAAACTGGATAAGGAGCTAAGACATTCCCTATTAATAAAATCTCCTTTGTTCTCTCTCAACAAATAATGGACAAATTTAAACAAATTTAACTCACTTCAAATACCTTAAATGTGGTTTTATGTACTAAGACTGGACACATGTGCAAAACGTAACCATAAATCACAATTCATGCGATTCAAATAACGTAGAATGTCGCGCTTGGTTACATTTTCTTCCTGAAATGCTTTAAAATGCTCTTTTTTCTTGAAATTTAACACTGTCACGCAAAGTGACAAATTTATGGTTTTTTGTTTATATCAAGATGCTTTTCGCTGAACGTCAGTCGCATTTGTATGAATGCCTAGAACAAGCATTGCTTATTCGGATGCTATGTCATAGCCCCGCGTCACTTTCTATGGCATGGAATAGTCATTCCTTTTTTTAATGGCGGCTGCATACATCACCAGAAAAAATTAAGCACCAAACAGCAACGCGGACATGCGAAATGTTAGATAAAGTAAGTTTATGCCGATTTAGGTGGCGAATGGTTTCTCTAGCTTCCGAATGGAAATATTGCATTTTTGACTTACCCAGAAACGCAAATAGTATGTTTGAGGGTGAACCCCTCCCCAAAGAACCACAAGTTAACAACAATGGCTTATAGGGCATGAACAGTAGCAAATACGAGAAAAAATCATACACACATTTCTTGAAAACACTATTGAAGAAAATGTTTGTTCTCTGAACAAGTTGTGGCACGACCAGCTGCGCAGGAAATGAAAAGCCATATACACTTGACAAAATACTTATGGTCGACTTCCGTTTGGGGATGGTGTCTCTGAAAGATAATTTATATCAAGCTATTTCTTCGAATATAATATATATTCTTTTAAGTATTCTTAAATTACGCAATCCAACTTCTTCTTCCAACTTTCAACTTTTCAGTAGAAAAGTGAGAGGAATGCCGGAAAAAGTGTATTAAATCGCAAGATTCTCAGCAAAAAATTGTCGGTATTAAAGCACAATGAAAGAAGCTCAATCATACCATAACTTTTTGGAACCTTTCGTTTAAATATGTATAGGCGTTATTGTAAAAGACTTCTATTTCAAATTATTGTTTTATGAAGTTCTTAAACCAAAGAAATTAAGATATGAAATTGTTTGCGGAATTCAAAATAATTCTCCAAAATTCATTTTCAATCAAGTTGTTAATTATTTTTCCCCCCTTATTTGGAAAACAGAATTCGCAATAAACAAAAAATGTACACCCTCATTATAAACTCTAAATGCAACATATTCCAGTACAGACATTTCAATGAACTGAATTGCATATTACTGTTTTTACATCTGAATTAAAGATAAATAAAAGAAGCAAAATTTTAACTCTCTAAAATCCTTCGTTTGGAAATGTAGAGGAAACGATTTCTTGTAAATAAATCAATTTATACTCTAAGGGGCGTGACAGTGCAATACATTTTCATTCACAGTACTAAATGTCTGATGCCCATTAAAAAAGATATAGGGTGATTTTTTAAGATTAAAGTTTTT
Source organism: Philornis downsi (assembly GCA_019455685.1). NCBI lineage: Eukaryota > Metazoa > Arthropoda > Insecta > Diptera > Muscidae > Philornis > Philornis downsi. Next base: position 1,179,110 of record JAHXMU010000301.1, on the reverse strand, counting down.
CGGGTTGGCAGCACTGGTTGGTAATGGCGTCCAAATATCATCAGTTAAAGTGAAATGTGTGCAGTATACTCTGCCATTTCATCATGGAAAGACTAACAAACGAGCAACGATTGCAAACCGTTGAAATTTATTATCTAAATTCGTGCTCTGTGACAAATGTGCATCGTTTGATACGACCATTTTATGGTCGTCATAATCGACCTGTTGAATCAACAATTCGTGCTGTTATATCCAAATTTCACAACGAATTTACTTTGTTGGACATAAAACCATCGACTCGCATGCGCAGAGTGCGTACCGAAGAAAATATTGCAGCCGTAGCGACCAGTGTTAATGACGATAGTGAAATGTCAATTCGTCGCCATTCTCAGCGATTGGGCATGTGTTACTCAACCACAGGGAACTTTTTTTCTGCCCCTATAGGCTGAGTTGAACTTGGTTGACATGTAGTTTCATCAAGACGGTGCAACATGCCACACTGCTCCTGAAACAATGGATATGTTGAGGTGTTGAGGTATGAATTTGGTGAACAGTTTATCTCTCGATTTGGCTCTGTAAGTTGATCCTTTAGATCTTCCGATTTAACGCCTCTTGATTATTTCTTGTGGAGTTATGTCAAGTCATTAGTCTATGTGAACAGCCTTACAGGATAACATAACATCCGTTATTGGTAGAATATAGGCCGAAATGCTCGGAAAAGTGACGAACAATTGGACCTTCCGAATGGACATTTTGAGACGGAGCCCCGGACAACATTTACATGAAATTTTCTTTAAAAATTAAATGGCAAAGACCAATTCATCAATTCCAATAAAAATTTTAATATATGATGCAAATTTGAATGCTTGCATAGAAATAGGCTTTTTTCAAATTTATTTAATAAAAATAAATAATCAAAATTAAGATTTAACCGAAAACTGTTAAGGTGTTAATTCAAACAAATTTCATTTAAAATCGCATTCCATAGGGTATTGTTGCAATATGATTAAATTTCGAGGCATGTAGATTAATTTGTAGGGGATATAAAGGGAGCTAAATTATACTGAATATAGAACAATTTAATGAAACACATGAATTTGGAAATATAGGAAAGAACTTAAATATGTTTATTGTATATGGGTGATACCAGAAGGTGATGAGAATTTATATAACTTCGGGCTATGAATTGAGGATTGCAGTGGAAAATCAAATCTCGATAAATCGGTCAATTTGTATGGGAGGATAGGCATGGCTATGATACCCGTTTTCGTTCTTGAATTACCAAACGCATGATATGTAGCAAGTTTTGGGGAATTTTGTACAAGCACTTGGGAGATATGGAGGTAAGAATATTTGGGTTAAATCGGTCATTTGCATGAGAGGTACTAGAAGGGGCCTGGTTACTTGATTTGTTTACCTCCGGCGTTGTAGAGAACCATAAAGCAATGTAATGGATAAAATCATAAACCGTAACAGGAGCTGACTAATTAGAAGTTACAGAGAGTTGATTGAATTTCGAACAACTGTATAGGAGATCCAAGAATAAGTGCGGGTGTGTATCCCGTTTTCATTCAGGACCCTACATTGGTTAAAGTTGAAAGTGTGCAAATTTTACTAAATTTAGTGCAACCAATTAGCAGATATGAAGCCAAGAATGAATTATCTCCCTATTTCCCTTTTCCATTCAAGAGCATTAACTTCAGTATAATTTGGCAAGCATCAGGCTTATAATGTCTTTTGTTCAGAGTATGAAATTGGTCTTAAATTCGGTAAGTTATAGTTTCACTTCGAATACAAAAAGACGTTGAATGAAATATATCATATACTCGTATAAGTTAATTTCTGCTTGCAACTCCTTATTCGTACACTGCGCCAACCTATGTTTTTGTTAATTTTATCGTTTACTAAGCATTATAGTAAAACTAAGGAAATGTAAACAAAGTAACGACTATCCTTATGGTATCTGCCATACAAATAAGCTTTATTATATTATACCATATGCTCTTAGCTTCATAATTTTCTACCAATTGTACAAAGTTGAGCCAAATTTGAATGAATAACGACTAATTTATTGACATTTCGTTTCCTGCCTGTATACCCTAAAACGTAGACGGCAATAGTAGTAACATAAATTTTTGTAAAATGTTGCCAAATACTACCAAAATGTAAACAATATCTACCAGATAACTCCACACCTTCATACAATTTAGCAGGCTTTTACTACACTTAATTCTGCTAATGAAATCGACCTACATTGCTAATCCCGCTGGGATACTTCACGAGAATTTTCCACAATTTCTAAGCGGAAGGCAGTAAGTTATAAGAAAGTAGCGATGTAATAATTAAGTTCAATAAGCTATAACTTTGCCACCTCCATTATGCTTTCAATCAACGCATTTGTTGGCAAGAATTTATCGATTTACCATGGCCCTTCTGCTATTCCGCACAATTTTGCTTCCACACAAAAAAACTTGAAGGTTGAAGGTGTAGGAAGTCAGTTCGGTTGACTGAAATTATACTGACTGAATTGTATTAGTTGTCAACCAAGTCAGTCCAACCAAGCGAAGCGGGTAATGTTCAAGTCCGTTGTCGGACGAGCGTGAGGTCTTTTATATTAGAATTATTATTTACGTCTATATTTCTTCTAGGATGTAATGAAATGTATCTTCATTGTCGCGTAATCACAACTTTGTGACTTTAGATCGTTAGGCAAGATGTCAAAGTCTCTTGCCAATTATAAATACAAATCGGAATCGAAGAAGATTTGAGCAAAGAGATCATTTTAAACTGGTGCAAAAGTGTGCGGATAGCCAGAAGGAGTATGGACACCGCTGGCTTTATCAGGCACTGAATTAATGCACTGTGAATAAAATAAAGTTTTAGTTAACTGAAATTAGTTATTGCAACTTACGTATTTATTTTTTTTTTCGTTTAAACATTATGGCGAACCTTTAATTTTTACTGAATCTAGCAATGCAGACTCTTTCAGTAGAATTAATTTTAATAAAAGCCGGATACTTGCTAAGTTGTATTGAGTTTAGCCCAATTGAATGAGAGATTTGAATATAAGAATACTGGTATATGGATTAAATAATTTGATTTGTCTTTGCAGTCTATGGATTAGATATTACAGAAGGGGAATTAAACATTGACAGATCGATGAATGGAAAGTATGGGAGTTATCGAAATGCGCGATGCAAGACCCTTTACTATCATTCTCAGAAACTCTGATATATCCTAAATTTGACTGAATTCTGCACTAATGTTTGAATGATATAAGACTAAGAGTATGTGAATTAAATCAGTCATTTATATCGGAGGTTCGAGAAGGGTCGTGTTTAGTAGGTCGATTTTCCCCCAAGTTCATAGAAAATTTTCGGTACTAGAAGTAACAGAGAAAAGGTTGAATTTCGTAAGGTCACGTCATTTGTTTGGAAGGCACCATAAAGGACGTGATATAGGCATACATTTTAACCTTCAGAACGTAATTTGGCAAACATTTACAGTTTATCAAATTTTCCTGAATTCAGAACATTTGAATTAAAGGTAAGAATGTTACGGGCTAAACCTATTATTCGTGCGAAAATTGCAAAAATGGTGGTTTTTCTGAAATGTTAACAAGCTTTATAAAAAAATTGGATGAATTTTTAAAAATTGAACAGTAGAGGTGGGCCGACTTAGCCGATTTCCTATACGATTTTACAAAGTATTAGGATGAGCATATGGGCCAGCCAGCTAGTCGGACGGATATCATTCAATCGAATTAAAAAGTTGTGAAGCACATTTCGTCGAAGGATATTTGAAAACCTAAAGGCTTCATTCTTGCTGTTACACTTTTATACCTTCATCCGAAGGAAGAAGAGAATACATCATTTGTTACGCAAAAGTATAAAATTTATGAGGAACAGTTTTAAATACCAAGTAATTTTTAAGCAAGTTTCTTATGACTTTTTAAGTCGATTGAGCAATGTCCGTCTGTATGGCTGGCTGGTGTAAGTCTTTATGAAGCTTTTTAAAACTTGGCACAGCTTACTGCTTTAACAGCTTGTAGCCGGGGATTATGAATGTGCAAAGTAGGTCCACTACTTTCAGTGCCTCGCAAACAAAGTGAATGATTTTCCTAAATTTAATTTTTCCCCCATCAACTCTTAAGCCGTTGATTGTAGTCAAACAAATTATCCCCGCCCCTATTGGTACATCCTATATAAATGACCGATTCAATTTAGCTTCATATTTTTCAAGCAATTACGCAGAAATCATTCAAATTTATATAATACATCTTTCATTTCATAAACGTAGTTCTAATGAAGAAAACGAATGGCATCACTTTGTTATCTCCCATCCAAATGATCAATTTAACCCATAGACGTTGTCTTTTATTCAGTTGCAGCAACTTTAATCAAATTCATTACACGGTGAGCGATGGGCAAAGTTGGATCTGAGAAAGGTATGAATTGCATTGTCATCCCCTTTCTGGTACCTCCCACTCTAATAATCGATTTTTTTATCTTAAATTTTTAATTAATGGACGGTAGTGAACTAGACTTTTGTCCATTTTATTGAGTAATAATATGCTGTAAAACTTGGGAAAATTCGGAAAGGTAACCGCACCCTCTCGGGTACCACACATACAAATGACCGATTTAACATATATGTACATATTTCAATTAAGTTTTAAGGTACTCCTTCTGGTACCTCCTACAAAAATTGCCCGCTTTATGCAAATTTAATTTTTCCGTTACAATTCCAACTAAGTCGGCTAGAATTACTTAAATATTTGTCGAATAAATTGCATTATTATGCAATTGTAAAATTTGACAAAATCGACCGATAACATGCGCCCTCTGCTACATCCCACATACCTAAACTAATATAACTTATACACCACTAGATTCATATCCCTTAATTAAGATTCAAGTTTTTCAGGTTGGTAGCACTGGTTGGTAATGGCATCCAAACGTCATCTGTCAAAGTGAAAAGAGTACAAACGAGGAACGATCACAAATCGTGTGAAATTTATTATCAAAATTCATATTCATTTTTTAAGATTTAAGTTTTTCAGGTTGGGAGCACTGGTTGGTAATGGTGTCCAAACGTCATCTGTCAAAGTAAAAATTGTACAGTATACTCTGCCATTTTATCATGGAAAGACTAACAAACGAGGAACGATTGCAAATCGTTGAAATTTATTATCAAAATTCGTGCTTCGTGGCAAATGTGCATCGTTTGATACGATGATGTTATGGTCGTCATAATCGACTAGCTGAGTCAACAATTCGTGCTGTTGTCTCCAAATTTTGCACCAAATATACTTTGTTGGACATAAAACCATCGACTGGCATGCGTAGAGCGCGTACCGAAGTAAATATCGCAGCCGTAGCGACCAGTGTTAATGACGATCGTGAAATGTCAATTCGTCGCCGTTCTCAGCGATTGGACATGTGTTACTCAACCACAAGGAAATTTTACACGTCAATTCGCGTTTGAAAGCCTATAAAATTCAACTCACGTAAGAATTGAAGCCGAATGACCAACCACAATGTCAACTTTTTGGTGAATGGGCCTTACAAAAGCTCAATGAAAATCCGCTGTTTTATCGAAAAATTGTCTCCAGCGATGAGGCTCATTTCTTGCTGAACGGATATGTAAACAAGCAAAACTGTCGCATCTGAAGTGATGAACAGCCACATGCCATACATGAATTACCGATGTATCCCGAAAAATGAGAGTCTGGTGTGGTTTATGGACTGGTGGCATCATCGGTCCATTTGTTTTCAAAGACGACCGTAAAAGAAACGTTACCGTCAACGGCGAACGTATCAAGCCATGATACGCGATTTTTTTTTTGCCCCAATTGGCTGAGCTGAACTTGGTTGACATGTGGTTTCATCAGGGCGGTCCAACATGCCACACTGCTCGTGAAACAATGGATATGTTGAGGGATGAATTTGGTGAGGAGCTTATCTCTCTATTTGGCCCTGTGAGTTGGTCCCCAAGATCTTGCAATTTAACGCCTCTTTATAATTTCTTATGGGGTTATGTCAAGCCGTTAGTCTATGTGGACATGGCGAACACTATTGAAGCCTTACAGGATAACACAACACGTGTTATTCGTAAGATACAGGCCGAAATGAGCGAAATAGTGACAAAAATTTGGGACTTCCGAATGGACATTTTGAGACGGAGCCGCGGACAACATTTATATTAAATTATCTTTAAAAATTAAATGACAAAGACCAATTTATCAATTCCAATAACAAATTTTAATATATGATGTAAATTTGAGTGTTTTATTCGATTTTTAAAAAAACTACAATTAAAAAATTACCTTTTATATACTAAGTTTAATATAAATTATTAAGCAACAGGCATTTAGTAATCTTAGTTCTGAGAATCATAATGGGTGAATACTAACGGAAAACTTTAATGAAAAACCGTGACCTCTTTACAATTTCTGTGCGTTGTACTTCAAAGATTCCAATTTTGGCTCTTTCATTGTGCTCTAGGTCAGAACATTTTTTAATAATACCAAGTCCTTCTGGCAGCCACGCTCATTAGCATCACATCACATGACTGAAATTTCTATACTGGCTGATATATCAAATGATGCATAGCTTCATTCCTTTTGGCGAGGGTGTGAAAACACTGTGTTGATCAAGAAAATTTCTTAGTTTATAGTCTTTCAATAGAATATTGTCCTTGACTCTTGTGGAAATATTTTTTCAATAATAGTGTCGTATGCAATAAATCTCATGTTTATGCATAACACAGCTCTTGAGAAGTACTTAAATTAATGGTATGTTTCTCTATCTTAAGCAAGAGATTTCGTTCATATTCTAAGCCAAAGAAAACCGATCTGCAAACTATGGAATGAAAGGTAAGGTGAGAATTTTCATACAAAATTGCGTTGCTCTATTTCGAACGCCATGATAACTCTGCGAAAGCAAATGTTAAAACCATTCAGTTGCTGTTTTGCTGTCGACTAAAGGCATAAAATCACTAGTCAACAAGGACTTTGGATTGAAGCAGCCAAATATCTTTCCTAGGGTGATTTGGAGGACTGAATTCGAGTCTGTAATTGGGTTTTCTCTATCACGTCAGGTTTTCGAGACGCAAAAAAAAAATGTTTTTGTTCGTTTTTTACATAAAAAATCATTAGTTTATTTAAAAATCAATGAATTTTCCAAAGTGAATATCTTGATTGATTGCTTCGGTTCCACGTATTAGAGTCCAGCAATAGCCTCCCAGCATGTTTTTGTCCCAAAATCTTTTATAATTTCTTTTAATTTAATTTTTTTTTTTTTTGTTGAAAGAAAGAAATCTAAATTCGAAAGAAAAGAACAAGAAGAAAATACAGTTTTAGTGACATTCTTGCACCTAATTCGTGATAATTTTCAATAATTCAGCAACCAAGAAGAAAGAAAGAAGAGAAGAAACCAAGAAAACGATGCTCTTGAAAAATTTCAAGGCTGCATATTCATTCTCCAATAAACATTCAGCCCAATTATGAGTGAAAGCTCCCTGGGAATTTTTCTCTTTTCCCAACCCTCCTATTCTCAAACAATTTCCCAGGGAGATTTTACTTTCCTCTTATTCTAAATAAACTTCGAAACTGGGAAACTCTTCCCGGGAAAAAAGTAGCTATTGCGAATGTCATAAAAAGAGGGAAAATGAAGAAAAATTTTGGGAATAATTCCGTCAAAAATTTGAAGAGGATTGCGCCAAAGAAATGTTTTTCAGGGCACCATTTGTACACTCAATAGCGTTATGATATTTGGAATAAATTTCGTTGAATTTTATTTGAACCGACCCATCTTGCGGACATCTGTGAGGAGTCATAAGCCATGGTTCTAATGGACAACCTGCGTCTCCTAGTTAAAAATACATATCTATTAATATTTGAATATTGTTTTGTTAATATTTGAACCTTACCAAGGAGCCAATAATTGCTACCGTTTCTCAGGTATTCTTGCTCAAAATGAGCTCTTAACTCACTGGTGTTCCAAATAAAGGAATCGTGACACGCTCCAGAATGAGAGGCATGTGCGTACTGAATCCTCAGCTCATGGTCACAGACCTGTAATTTTATTATTGTTTTAAAATTTGGGGTAAAATATTTTTCACAAAATTCACTTTCCAGCATTACATTCAAGCTGTAGTACCCTTCCTGTTATAGTACAGGTGCTTATTATTAGACGGAGCAACAATTCGGACATCAGTTCCGTCAACGCATCCTATTACGCTTGGAATGCCGTGCTTCATATAAAAATTTAACGCAATTTTACGCTTTTCATCCCCGTTTTGCAAAGAGTTATTCACCTTTGACAGAGATGCTCCTCAAGTATATTTATTACATCTGTCAAAATTTTACCGAAGGCGCTTTGTGCCACAGACACATCAGAGTCCTTCCCCACACCCGTTTGGTACCCACCTTCGGCCATGAAGCGAAGCGCTGCACTTAACTTCACGAGTGGGGAAACTGCAACTGACTGTCCCTTTAGTGGAATATGTGCTCTTAGTATATCCAAAAGGTAAATAAAAGCAGGTTTATTTACCCTGTAATATTTTTCAAATCTAAAAAACCTTTTTTAAATTCAATTATAGTACTTTTTAAGGAATCTACTTACAAAGTTTTCGGTAGCTCAAGTGGGTTGGTGGCATCACGAAATATTTTTCTTGCTAACCTCTGTTCATTCTTATCCAGCACTTCACTTCCGTTTTCTTTTTCAGCTAACATACTTGCCGCACTAAACATAATTTTTTTTCTTTAACCTCTTTTTTCACTCCAAACACTTTTACTTTTAAAATTTATAAAATTAAATTGGTAAAATTTTTTTGTAAACATCAGAAGTCAAACAGCTGACTTCAAATGTTTCGAATTCTGTCTCCCTTCCCAGACTGTTCAGAATTCGAGGATTTTATTTTTGGGAAAAACTTATTCCCTGGGAATTCATTTCCCTGGGAGTTTTAAGAATTGGGCTGATTGTGCAAAATTGTTATCATTCAAGAGCTTCCTGATCTGAGGGCCAACAAACATGCCTTCTTTGATTTTAGCATTTAATATTTTAAGAAAAACCTCTGACAAATATTTAAATGTTGCATCATCTTCATCCAGAGCATTGACAAAGTTCTTAAAAAAGTAAAATTTGATCTGCAGCAGCGGGAGAAGAACGTCATTTGGATCAATTAATGGTTTATTTGAAATGTTTTGTTTTTCTGGTGAATACTCAGTTCTTTTTGGCCACCAGAATATTTTGTGAAACCTCCTTGCACACCAGTCAAAAAACCAATGGCGTGAAACAGATTAATTTACAGTTATTTACGATGGTCTATACAAAGAAATTTAAATCACCCACCTTAAGGTCACCACAGATGTTTCATTTATTATCTTTGTACATGAGTACCATCAAAATTTAACTGATTCGTAATTTTCCTTTGTATTAACGGCATAAGCAATTGGTATGGAAGGTTTTTCATTCCCATTATGCAAAAGAAGAGCCTTTAAACTGTACTTAGAGCCATCAATAAATAATCTCCATTCAGTTCTGTCATATGGCTGGTTAATTTTTTTAAATAAACCATCAACATCAGTACAGTATTGAATACAGTGTTTCTTTTCAAAATATGCAGTCAATTCTAAGCTTCTATTCCTACAGATTGTTACTTTTGTCCCAACATTTGTCCCATTTGACCATTTGTACTCGTGTAAAACAGTTCTGCAACTGTCGCAAACCATTGTCGGTGACCATGGTTTGTACAAGTTTCTGGCAGCAAAACCAAAATAATGTAAAAATGCATGTTTTAATGATTCTGAAATGATAGTAGATTGCCATGGCCACCCGATTTGACGGATTTAGCGAAATTTAATTCACTCTGTAAACGCCAAAGAATAAAATGCAGTAACTTCGGTTTTTCTCAGTAGTATTTAAATGTGATCTCTAAAAGTTTTGAGCATGTTATTTATAATAAATTGATTTCCTTAACAAAGTCAATAATTTCTCCGCATCAACATGGATTTTTCCTGGTAGATCTGCTATCACATATTTATGTTCTTTTAGCGAATACTGCATTTCATCTTTGGTACTCAAGTTGATACTGTGTTCACAGATTTTTCTAAGGCTTTTGATAAGATATCGCATCATATACTGTAATTTAAATTAAAGTCGATGGGATTCCACTCAACATTTTTAAAGTGGATAAAATCATATTTAACCAATAGGCAGTGCAAAGTTGTTATTGAAGGAATTGAATCCTTTTAATACATTCAAACTTTACGTGTGCCATAAGGAAGTATACTTCACATCAACTTGTTTTTATAAGTCACAATTTTTGCTTTATGCGGATGATGTAAAAGTATTTTTAAAAGTTTTTACATTTAATGATGTCTTGGATCTTCAAAAAGACATAGACAGTCTTTTAAATAAGCTTTCATTGAACTCGGATAGGTGTTTTCATCTTTCTTTTTCGCGTTGCAGAAATCAAACTCATGCAATGTTCAAAATTGGTAATTTTTCTCTAAAATCGGATTGTTCGAAACTGGTTCTAAGTGTTCTATTCGATTCCGGTTTGACATTTATTCCGCACGTCAATTATGTTGTTCTTAAGCCGCATAAAGTTCTTGCGTGCATTAAAAGGAATTGTTCAGAATTTTCTGACCCCAATACATTTAAAATCATTTTTACTTCATATGTTGGATCTAAGTTGTATTTTATTGTATTGTTGTATTGTATTGTATTGTATTGAATATGCCGCTATTATTTGGTGTCCTCATTCCAATATTCAATTGTACGTATCGAACGGGTGCAGCGTGTATTTGTAAAGTTTGATCTTTCTTCGTTTAGATTTGGAGAACCCCTCCCAACCTCCAATCCAAAATGCTTATTACTTGGGTTACAGACATTAGGATATTGTTGTCACTTCCAGACAGAGCCATTTGTTTTTAATATAATCGGTGGTTATACAGACTGTTCCAGTCTTTTGGCTCAGATTCCATTTTACGTTCCACGTAGATCTCTCCGGCGAACACATTTTTTTGATATACCTCGGCACTTTACTTCTTATGCAAAATACAGTACTCTGAATGGTGAATTTTATATTCTTAATGAAATTATTGAATATGCCTTGAATCAAGATTTCAATCAACTCATAGAGTTTGACTCATCTCAATATTTGTTTCGATTATATCTTAACAGATTTCTAAGATTAAAACATTCTATTTTAAATTGTTTATAAATTTCTATAGGTAATTACTGTTTTGCTATTTTTAATCTGTAAGCAAACTTTATTCCACACACTTAAATAAATGAAATGGAAATGAAATGATATATGATAAATGTGATAATCCCTAGGCGAAAAAGTGGTCGAAAACTGCCTCAAAAGGACCCCCTGCATAGGCAGTCATTTAAATGACATCGCAGCATATAATGAAATAAAAGTTTCCTTGAAATCACAGTTTTATGTGTGTTTTAATTAACTTTATTTTTGAAAACGAAAAGTGGAATATCCTATATGTTGAAAGCCATCATTTACCCAAGGAACATGCAGCATATCTTATGAATATGTCCCAGTACGGATCCTGCCAATTTATCTGAGTAATTTCTTACTTTTTTAAAACAATGCCATTTTTACCAAATCCGTTTTAGAGAATCTTAATACATGATCTCCCACAATAGCTAACTAACTTCTCTGGGTTTCAATTAATTCAAAACCTACGTAAAGTTAGAAACCATTTTGTTGGTCCTTTCGGGTGTGATTCTAAGTCAAATATCCCATCAAATATACTTACATGCTCATATCCCTTGAAATATGTACGAATATTAATTCAAGAAACAACTTTTATTCAAACTGTCGGTAATAGATCTGCACACATTTTCTCTCAGTGTAAAATATATGACTGAATCCCTTTGTTGTTGGGTTTTCAGTGTTCTATACTCAATAAAGGAAAACAAACAACTGTATACCACCACCAGTATAAAGCATAAGTGCATGCATTAGCCTATCTCTAAGTTGGTGATGATTTCTATTTTTGTGAGCTGTGAGTATGCTCTGACATCACAACATTCGGAGTGAATGTGGTAAATTTTAAGTCTGTATAATAAATGAACCTTTTTAAGCCATATAAATTGTCTTTCATTTCGCAAAATCTGCACACATTCAACCCAACCTTTCGCAGCCTATGGAAGAGGCATCATCATGCTGAGGACTCTTCCACACATTCACATTGTTGATGGAAATGTACATTCCGGCCAACAAATAAACGTTTACAACATTGTTGTTACTATTTCATCCTATATTGCTGTTATGATATGATATTTTGGTTGTTTATTCTACTCTCGTTGCTTTCCATTAGATAAGATTGAAAATGCGTAGCGTTCCAAAAATTCCAAATGTTAACCGGGTAAATTTTTTTTTTGCCAATTTTAAAATTTGAATTGAAATTGAAATTTGAATTGCTGTTCGTAGTAGTGCATTATAATGTCTGCCTCCCTTTCAAATTAACCGATTTAAGCAAATATAATTTTTTCCTGTAAAAATGCGTAGACTGCAGTAACTCAAATGTTTTTTCTGTAGGTAATTGTCGGTTTAAAATCAACTTCATAACTATGCCAATTCTGCTTCTCATACAACTTACCCACATACTCCTGGATTTATATCTCTGATTTAATTTTACTAAATGCAATGTTGTGGATTAATTCAGAGCATCAGTCGATAAGGTCCTAATAATTTACCACGTCCCTTCTGACACTCCGAAAACTTTTGCACCAATGTAAAAGGGTGTTGACTTAAGGTGTACGAGTATGTAAGCCAGTTCTCCTGACAGAAATTTCACTACTGGTTTCAAATATTTATTAATATTTTTCAACAAATGAAGTTGTTTCGATTTTCCTTTAATTATTTTAAATTGCTTCGTTTTATTCTTATTTATTTATTTCTTATTTATTATTATTAATTTAAATTTTTAAGTAAAAAACTAGTAATGTTTCGATTTGTTTTCTTATCGTTGATGTTGTATCTTCCGTGGTCCAAATAGCAAGTGACTCCCTTGAAATTACTAAATTTCACTAAGCTACAAATGTTGCTGATTTGAGTGAAGTTTATATTCTTGTGTATATGTAAAGCTAGCTTCAAATCAGCAATAGCATGAGCAGCGACGCAAGCATGCATTGACTTCACCAATGCAATTCAAGGGCTCAATCCCTTTGTTTGTCTCAGACAAAACAATAACAACACAACAACAGTAATTAGCATAGGCTGATGTTGTGAAGTAAATGTATGATGCTGGGAGTTAAGATACTGGGAGTTAAGATACAACATAGTTTAGTGTACAGTGGAGAATATTATAATAGGTGCAGTATTCAGATTTGTTTTATATAATGAAGAAAAATTCGTTTTTAGAAAATAAAATAAAAGTAGAAGGAATATGTGTATTTCCGCAAACAGAAGTTGTATTGCAAAAACATGCCTACTAAGTTGCAAGCTCCATTTAATATCACTGTGGACGCAAAAAATCAGACCGATCCTTTGGATAGATCGGCAGAAAATCAATAAAAATGGAACTGATTCAAAAGATTGACTTAGCCATATTTGGCACAAAAATTTAAATTTTTCAAAACTTTGTTTTTAAATTTATAATCGATCTCCAATGTAATATAATTCTTAACCCGATTCAAGATCGTTTTTCTATTAGCAATTAATTATGATATCTAATAGAATATAATTCAAAAACTTGCGAAATTGAGTATATTGACACAGCTAGTTAGGCGGATAACTATTTGAAAACGATTGAAACTGCTATTTTTTCTAGTTGTCCTCATCCAAAATATCTAATTTTTTTCCTAAAAAAAACTCTAGCTTCGAAAAATTATGGGCACACTTCATAAATTTGTAATCAAATTAAATTCCATGTGCGCTAAAATCACAAGGGAAGAAGTTATTCACTAATAATAATTGAAGCGCACGTCAAAGATGGGATTCGGAATATTTTATAGTTTTTCTTCAATAAACGTGAAAACCAAACAAAGTGGTAGAAAATGTATCATCATAAAAATATTTGTTGAAGCAGGTTCTTTCGCCTGCTTTTCTGTTCAGGGCTTGGAACTGCAATTTCTAAAAGCTACAGTTATTAGATGTTTTATTTGAACGGCAATTCCTGTTGAAATATGATAATGTCGGTCAATGTTTGATTTTTCATGCCCATAAATTAAGCAACCCGCTCACGTAACGACAAACTCATATCTAGGGAAAATAGCCTTTTTCGATATATTTCTAAACGTCATTCTCTAATTAAAAAGTAAATAGAAATTGATGGATGCGCGAAGAGACCATCTTGTTTCGTACACTTTTAAATGACATCTGCCTAATTGCAGTCCCGAGTTCGGAGTTACAGGAAAAAACTGAATTTCGGAATATCGGCAAATTTGTCTGCAAAGTATCAGAAGGGTCCATTTGCGATCTGTTTTCATTATTAGACCCAGCTTTATAAAAACCCTTAAGTTTTACCGAATTCAACTAAAATCGACATAAATGCATAGGAGACAAACCTAAGAATGCATGGTTTAAATCGGTCATTTATATGGAGAGTACCGAGAAGGACACGGTTAGCTAGTCGATTTTACGAAAAATTGTAGACCAAAACAATGAACAACAATTCAGATCTCTGCAGTATACTATTTTAGCAAACTGTTAACATGTGCAAAATTCCACTGAATTTAGTTCAAAGGTATAGAAGATATGTCTCAAAATATATATTCGTTAAATCTGTCTTTTATATCAATCAGTCTTTATACCAATCGAGTTATTAAGTAGCTTTTTCGGGTTTTATCAAGAACTATGTTCCGAAACATCGGACGAGTACAGAATTTTCAGCCAGGTGAACTGACTTGCGTAACGAATTGGAGAAGAAGCACCAACCAAGTAAGTAAGTAGAACTGACTTATCTATACTTTCACTCAATGTACCTTTGCGTCAGTGTAAAAGCATGAAGGGTAATATTAATTTAGTGTTACTGCAGGAAAAATATGAATCTAGTAATATATGGGATATATGGGTTTGGTTGGTTATCCAGTCATTTCTTTCATAATTGCTTGAAAGATATACGAGTAAGAATATGTGGATGAAATAAGCAATTTGAAAGGGAGGTATCAGGAGAAACGCTGGTTTTTGTCAGAGTGTACCAAGAATTATGAATTACTATATTGAACAAAACTCTAGGCTGTTGGTGCTAAGTATTTAGAAATTGCGGACGAAAATTTGAATTTCGGAAAATCGGCCAAGTTGTATGGAAGGTACCAGGAGAAATGGGTCGATGTTTTGACAAGTTTTGATACGTTTCTTAAAGATTTGCGGCGCTATCATGTCTACCAGCCGACCAGCCAACCAGACAAACGGACATAACTCAATCGATCTAAAAAATCATGCATTTAAAAGCATTTAATCAAAAGAAACTCGGTGCTTTATTACTTCAAGTGAGGCTGCCAAGTCAGAGTTGTATAAGACGTTATCTTTCAATCTGGTGTTACAAATTTTTATATTTCTTATAATATCATTTATGGAGTTGTTTTTTTAATTTAAAATCGTTTCATTAGCTAAAGAAAAAAATGTTGGGTAGAAATTTTTAAACTACGCACTAAATGACATTGTTAGTGAATCGAAAACCGGTTATCAGAAAAGTTAACTAAAATCATCACTCTGTAAAATCCTGTCATTTTGTGTCCTCTATATATGTATATGCTATCCTGATATAATATGATTACAATGAATGAATTGTGCATTTTATCACGAAAAAGTCTATAAAAAATAAAAAAAAAACTGCGAACAAAATGCAAATATTGTTTTTGTACCGCTCGTGGTAACAAATATATGTCCCTTAGACAGGACAATCAGCGGTAGCAGCGTTGGTAATATTGTCAGTGTTATCATCATCATCGTGACTGCCATTATTGTTTACATCGTAACCATTGGGAGTGGAAGCAATGAGGGAGGACTATGGAATTGGGTCACTGAAATAGATACAGCAGTTGAAAATTACGATAATTTGAAATAATATAGACATCTGCACATATCTACGTGAATAAAGTTTTATATGATGAATTCACTTCATGTAAATTCGGGTTAAAAATTAGCAGCAAGAAATTGTATTGTGAACGATTTGATGTCACCCTTAATCGAGTAATACTCGCATGTATGTGAATAACCATTGCATTAATCAGCCGATTATAGTCACAAAACTCGGTGAACATAGCACCTCATCTGGTGAAGAATTAGCGATGAGATGAGATGAGAAGTTTTTCCGATCAGAACACGTGATCATACGAATGAAAATCACAAATGTTGAAAGCCGTTCCACGGTCAGCCTACGCTGTAGTTATAATATATATATATAATTCCGTGTATTAGGTGTAAGAAATTAGGATGTAAGAAATTAAACGCCCATCGACCATGGTATAAATGGACTAATCGAAATATTTGCAGATGTAGTTGTATGAGTAGAAATATACAGCATAACACGAATTTCAACCGGAAACGCTGGCTGATTCGATAACCGATGTTGTGTATGAGAAGCTGCTGTATTTGGCATGCTCACTTTTCCAACAATAAGTCGCTAAAATCGTAAGTTGGGAAAATTAATTTACATACAATTTAAAAGCGGCAGCCTCAGAAACTATGCAAAAACGAACCAAATCGTTATATTACACATGCTGTTGAGAGTCTGCCTTATTATGCGTTCAGCCAGAGGAATGAATATATACAGGGTGTCCGTCGGGTGTTTTGCCACCATTTTGATAAACATTAGTCTTGACAGTTCATATTTGGCAGTCGTGAAGTAAAGACATGACAAATTTATTATGGAAAAATATTCGATAAACCAACGTGTTTTAATCGTTAAAACATGTTATCAAAATTAATCATCGATTGTTGTGACGATGAGAAAATTTCGAGAAATTTTCGAGAGAAACAACGTGCCAACAAGACGCACTCTTTATCGTGTAGTGAATGATTTCCAATAAAGAGGGCCTGTAGCTGATAGGGCCAAGCATGGACCACAACGTACTGCAATATCGGCTGAAAATATTACTGCTGCTCACGAAAGTGTTCAAAACAATCCATCAACCTCAATTCGACGTCGTGCTCAGGAGCTTGGTCTTCAAAGGAAAACTTTGGCCACAATTTTGCACAAACATTTGCATTTGTTTCCATTTAAGATTCAGTTGACACAAGAACCGACGTATATAGGCCAAGACAACCCCGATTTTCATGAAAAAATCATAACGAGTGACGGGGCACATTTTCATTTGAATGGATATGTGAATAAACAGAATAATCGGTTCTGGGCAATGGAAAACCCTCAAATTATTCATCAGTCACCTTTGCATCCATTAAAAGTGGCAGTCTGGTCTGCAATTTGGTCAGTAGGAATCATTGGACCTTGCTTCTTTGAAACTGAAAACGACGTAACGGTAACTGTCAATGGGGAGCGATATCGTGCTATGATTGCAAACCTTTTAACGCCACAACTCCATGTTTTGGGCTTGATTAACACGTGGTACCAACAAGACGGTGCCACATCGCATACAGCCAGGATTACAGTGGAATTACTGCGAAATCTCTTTCCACCACAAGTTATTTCAAGAAATTGTGTTGTTGATTAGACTCCACGGTCGCCTGATTTGACTGCTCCGGATTTCTTTTTGTGGGGATATCTGAAAAGCAAGATTTATGCAAACAAACCAGAAACGCTTGAGCAACCTAACCAAAATATTCGTGATGAAATTAATGGAATGCCCCGTGAAATGTGTGAGAATATAGTGAAAAATGTGCTCAAATGTGCTCGCATTTGTGAGGCTAACAGAGGCGGACATTGATCTGATACTGTAGTCCATACATAATTGTCGACGTTAAACAAAACATTTATCAATATAAAATCCATTCTCTTTCATTTAATCAAAAATTATGAACAAATAAAGTAATGTACCTTTCCGACTTTCACCCTGTATATCATTTGATACGGAAAAAAATGTAACAGCCAGAAGGAATTGTTTAAAGTTACCAGAATCTTTTATTTATTTATATTTCAGACCTTTTAAGTCGATAGAGCGATGAAACTTTTTGAGACTTGGCACAATCTAACATTTTCCCAGACCGTAGCCGGTGATTTCAAATAGGCTAATCAGTTTACCACTTTTATTGCCTCACATACAAATTGTTCATTTTTCGCCCCTCACTGCAGCAATCCAAATTTGTAATCGTTGTATTATTTTATAATGATTGGCCACATTTCGAAAATATGCCAAATAGCAACACCCTTTTCAGTAGTGCCCGTACATATAACAGATTTAACCCACATTTTTTTAGGTTTACACCTTTTACCCTATTTTACTAAATTCGCTCAAACTTGGCAGCACGTTTGGCATTGACTATTTTTTTACGTGCAACCTCCTTTCCGTAGAATACAGAAAACTACAGTTTCGTTCATTCTTGGTAAAACTTGAGAGAAATCCACCAAGAAACCATGACCCTTGGCATCTACTAAGCACCCAAGTTACCGATTTTACCCAGCGAGTTATACATAACTAAACCAACTAAACAAAGACTGGCGTTTAATAACCTCAGTTGTGATAATAAACATGGACTGGATTGCGATTTCCCAGTATGCCCAGTAAAATGTAAAAACTCGGCCGAATAACCCCGCCCTTTCATTGTTTCTCATATAAATTACCCAATTTAATCCACATATTTCTAGGTTCATATCTTGCAGACTCTTACTAAACTTAGTTCAGCGAATGAAAATGGTCTGCATTACCGATCGCATTAGGCTACTTCGCACACAAATTAGATGGCGTTATTAGGATATAAGTAAGCTATAATAGTTAAATTCCGTAAGTTGTAGTTATAAAATTTCTGTCCTGGTTTTATCACAAATCGAAAAACAATGATAATACAAACATTTCTTATACTCTCTTTTCTCCTTTTCTACATGTTTAGCATGTATGGCCTAGAATGTAGCGCACCATTATTGATACATACTTTGTCATTAGGAAATTGTTATTCTACATTTATGGATGCATCCATCCACATATGGGTTGGCTGACACAACGAAAATGTACTCATGTATGAAATGAACTGTCACAGAGATTAGCGTGCACCTTTTGGGTATGTAATAGAAAACTTGCTTCAGAGGGTGGAGCAGCAATATGAGTACGTTTTGGGAATGAACTTCAGAAAAGCGAATGCATTTCAAATGAGATTATTATTATGTATTTGACTTTAATGTCAATATGAACACCTACTTCGTTAGTGGAAAAATTACACGCTCCGTCTCATCTAAAGGGTGTCCCAACAAGAACGCAAGATTTAAATTTAGCGCCATTCGAAGTGTCATTATTTGACATTGAACAATTGTTATTGTTTGCTAGTAGAAGGTACGAGGTTTGTAAAATGGAGCGCTACAGGAATGAACAACGCATTCTCATTGTGAAATTGTTTTACCAAAATAGTGAAAGTTTTGCGGCTACAGTTCGCAAATTGCGATCAATTTGGGCTCACAATAATGCTTCAAAGGAGTCAACTGTACAGAGATTAATGGATAAATTTGCCAAAACTTGGTCTGTTAGTGATGTAAAGACAACAACGCGCCTTCGACCAGGTCGATCGACCGAAAATGTCGCAGCTGTACGTAATGATGTCGCTCAAACTCCACCCACCTCAATTCGACACCGAGCCCAGAAAATTGGTGTCTCCAAATCCACTATGCAGCGAATTTTGACGAAAGATTTGCATCTTCATGCATACAAAGTTCAATTGATTCAGGAACTGAAGCCAGCTGACCATGGACAGCGAAGGGAGTTCCTTAATTGGGTATTTGGAGAGACAACATGAAAACGCAGATTTTGCTGATAAAATCATCTTCAGCGACGAGGCCTATTTTCATCTTGATGGCTTCGTCAATAGGCAGAATTGTAGCATTTGGGGTGAGGAAAATCCTCAAGTGATTAACGAGAAGCAAATGCATCCTCAACGTGTCACTGTGTGGTGTGGATTTTGGGCTGGAGGAATCATTGAACCTTTTTTTTATGAAAATGAGGCATGTCAAGCGCAAACAGTCGATGGTGATCGGTATCGTGAAATGATAACCAGTTTTTTCGTGCCTAGAATTGAAGAAATGAATGTGGAGGGCATGTGGTTTCAACAAGACGGCGCCACATGTCATACAGCCAAAGAAACAATTCAATTGCTGCATCAGACATTTAAATCTTGCGTTCTTGTTGGGACACCCTTTATTTAAAGCAACCACACTATGCCATCATGTCATATAACAATTGATTGGAATTTTGGAGTTTTGGTAGAAGTTTATTGTTTTGCACTCTTTAATAGCAAATGCAAAGTTGGGAAGACTTATGTTATTCCACCAATTTTAACCTATTTCATTCAAAGGTTGAGTTCAAACACTTATACCTTAACCCGAACGAATGAAGGTGTAACATTTGAAACGGCAAAAATATAACACTAAGAAAGTGGCGTCTAAAGTACCAAGTATCCTCTAACCAAATCTCTTTCATGACTTTTTGGGTGGTTTGAGCGATGTGTGCCTGGATAGCTAGCTGGTGAACGCAATAACCGTCGCAAAAAACTTCTTAAACCCTGACATAGCCTAAGATTTTGCCGGATCATAGTAAGAGATTGTAAATGATTGTCGAATTTTCTAATTTTTTTTTTCAAATTCAAAAATAATGAGATGAATTTTCATTTTTCTCAAAAAATATTTATTTATTCATCAATTTCTATTTTATCTCCTGCTAAGTAGTCCCCCCCAGATACAACACACTTGTGCTACCGTTTTTTCCAATCCTCGAAGCAGTTCTGATATGCACTTTTTGGTATGTTCTTGAGCTCTCTCAGCTATTCGGTTTTTATCTCCCCAATCGTCACAAACGCCGTCCTTTCATGGATCTCTTCAATCTTGGGAACAGCAAAAAATCGCAGGGGCCAAATCTGCTAAATACGGTGGCTGAGGCATGATAACGGTCTTGTTTTTGGCCAAATAATCTCTCACAAGCAAAGATGAGTGAGCAGGTGCGTTATCATGATGCAAAAGCCATGCATTTTTTCCACAATTCCGGGCGTTTTTTTCGTATTACTTTCGTGCAAACGGCGCAAAACTTCTAGGTAATACTCCTTTTTTTACCGTAAGACCCTGTGGAAATAACTCCTAATGCAATACGCCATGGTAATCGAAGAGCAAAATCTTGACAGTGAGCAAAATTTTGACATTTGATAGAAATTGGCGTGCTTTTTTGGCCTTGGCTCTCATGGACTCTTCCATTAGAGCGATTGAGCTTTGGTTTCGATGTCATAACCATATACCCATGATTCGTCACCAGTTATGACTCTTTTAAGCAAATCTGGATCAACGTTGGCGTCATTCAACAATTCCTGAGCTAATGCGACGTTGTTTTTGGTCAAAATTCAGCAATTTTCGAACGGACTTCGCTGCCACACACTTCATGCCCAAAATTTCCGAAAAGGCATGAGCTAAACGATATGCCGACATTCTTAGCAACTTCTCTAATTGTGACTGGACGATTCTTCGTAACAATTTTCTTCATTTTCTCAACATTTTCATCGGTTGTTGATGTGCTGGGACGTCCAGAGCGAGCGTCATCATTCACATCTTCTCAACCTTCAGTGAAAAGCTTGTAAACATTCTTTGACTCAGAGTAATCTCACCGTATGCCACTGTTAACATTTCAAGCCTTTTTGAGTACTTAATCCCATTTTTTACATAAAATTCTGAAAATGTTGGTACACGTCAAAAGTTTGCCTCCATATGCTTTGGGAATGGAAATGAACCGTTATCGCCCACACAAATTGACCTATTTTCTCAAACTGATTTTTTTCCTCTATAACTCCTAATTTAAAGACTGCTATAGCATATACTTTGTACTATTGTATTAATTTGTACTACATGGTAAAACTTGCGAAAAATTGACCAAGAAATTTTTTCTTTCCTTTCTGACTCTTCCCACACAAATCACCGATTCAACCCATATATTCTTAGCATGATACCTTTCAAGCAGTTGCCAAACTTGAATTTGAGAATAAAAATAAACTGTAATGTCGTTCCCAATCGGGTACCTCCAATAGAAATTTAATTTTAATTTTTCGTAAAATGCAGCAAACTTACTCTTTTATCTCTTCCACAAAACGTGAACAAATTGATGAGATAATCCTGATTTTTCTGTTATTTTCCGTACAAATTTCCTAATTTAACTTATATTGCTTTGAGTTCATATCATTCTATTCTGTCAAAATCTGTATTGTTTATTAAATTCAATTGTGTAGATGAAAATCTACATTTACTACACTTCTTTTGGACACCACGTTTGCAGACTAACCTATTTGGCAAAAAACAATAGTTTCTCTACAATTTCTAATTAAGGTACAGGGTGGCGCACTAATTGTGCTACAATGAAAAATTCAAATAACCTTATTTTTTATCAATGTACTCATTCATTTATTATTTTTATTATTGTATAGAAAATACAATTTTATTTTATACAACTAACTGGTTTTGAAGATGACAGACCGTAAAGGATCTCCATGACCATTCACGCATATGCGACACCTCATCAGATATTATTCCTTGCGGGATCGTCTCCACTATTGATTTAATAGACTGCTTCAATTTAGTAAAATTCCTTCCACCATAACCGGTCTGGCTACGTATGCAGTTGCTCCATCTTGCTGGGATCAAATGCTGTTGAAATGGTATACGTCTTGACAGCTGACAGTAGTACGATTCGCGCGTCACCATGTATATATCAAATTTGACTAAATTTTGCATATAACTAGATAAAGTGCATGAACAAAAGAATATATCGGTTAAATCGGTCATTTGTATGGGGGATACTCTCTACAGATTGGAAGTTACAAAAGAAAAACTGAATTTTGTAAAATCAATTTATATGTAGGGTACCGAAGGGATGGGTCAATATGGCCCATTTAAAATCTACCGGCTGTTATCTGGTAAAATAATAATCTGTGCCAAACAATCACCCAGGCACCCAGTAAAAAAGGAGCGTCCACAGAATTTAAAAAGATCTGCTAATCGTTATCTAGAAGTGGTGACAAATTGTATAGGTATAATCATCGATGAATTTAACATGAGCTTGTCATAGGAGGTAGATGTTGTTTTCGACACCTTTTCATTGCAATTTTACCAGATCCTCTAATACAACGAAAACTCTTTAGATCATTTTTCATTAAAATTTTCTTATTACATTTTAAACCGATTTCTATTTCATAACTAACTCATTTAAGGTATTAAAGAGAAGAAAAATTGTAAATACATTTTAAGCAATCTTAAGTTTCTGCACCGGAAACAAAAAAAAAACTAAAAATGTTTACTGGAATGTTTCATTGGTCTCTTTGGTGTAATTAAAAAGTACTTTCCAAGAAGCGTAAAATATGCTCATATAGCTTTTGTGGCAGGTATCAAAAGACTATTCTTATGGAATGCCTTCCATTTTTTTGTTGCTAGACAGTAAAAAAGATTGGCATCGTTTAATAGACTTAAAAAGTCATGAAACATATTTGTTAAAAATGTTCTTGGCGCGTTAGACGCTTCCTTTTGAGTGTTCATTTTTTACGCTGTCAATTGATATATAATGTCCTTCGGGTGAAGATGTGAACATAAAACGGGAAAAAACGTAGTATCAATAGAGTTTATTAAAAGTGATTACATTAAATGATTAATGTAACCAAATGCCTGACATCCAACCAATATTTACAATAGAACATAATAAATCTTGATAACGGAAAATAATAATATTAATATTTTTAATAATATCGTGTACAAATATGTAATAGAGTGTTCAGTAAATGTAAAAATGCATATAATGATGCTTTAATATGAACGCACAAAATTTCTAAAAATATTAGACAGTCATTTTGGCTCTCAAAATCTTTTCAAAAAACGAAGATTACTATTAAAATTCGTTTTCCTCAAAAAATCCTATTGTTTCAAGGAAAATTAATATTGAAAATAGCACAGACTACGTCATCTTAAAAATGAATAATTTTGTTTTGGTGAACATACAATTCCAGTGCACATCAAATCAATTTAAGACCAAAAATTCGCTTTCGGTGAATTTCCTTTAATAGTTTCGAGAAATGCCCCTCCATTTTTTCAGAAAAGAAAATTTATATCTTAGCAAACTTAATTACTTCTGCTCAAAAAATATGGAGCCATTATTGACTTTTCAAATCGCATTATCTGCTTGCAATGTACCCTAATAGGAGCGCAATGCGGACCATTTTCTCAAAATTGAGTGTTATTAAAGTCAAATGTTTGCTAAGGTATACTGAATTTATTTCAGTTGAATGAGGGTTATGAATCTAGGGACACATGGGTTTAATTATGTGATTTATATGAGAGATATCAAAGGTGTCACAAATTTTTTTCCATATTTTGGTTATTTATGAAGTATTATAAGGTAATGTGCCAGGCGGTCCTAAATCTACCCGAAGTAACAAAGAAGACACAAAAAAGTTGGAAAATATTTTCTTTATTTTTCAATATAATCTATTGCGATATATATCGAACCACTTTTTTCAGTGATATTCAATAGCTTCTATATCCTGTATATAGTAAGGACCCTCAAACTCCTTTAAATAGCCATCAACCGCAGACTCCACCTCTTCATTGTAGGCACATTTTTTACCCATTTTTCTAATTTGGGAAAAGAAAATAGTCTGAGCTTTATTATAATTCATTAATTTTGGTCATCGCAATAGTAGCCTTGATGAAACATATTCGGCAATGGTGGTTTTTCGTTTCTGCAGATAAGCAATAAAAATAATTCCATGCGCATCCCAAAAAACAGATGCCATAATTTTGCCTGCAGTTGGAACCGTTTTCACCTTTTTTGGGCACGATTCCCCCATCCCAGTCCACTACTTTGACTATTCCTCTTTCTCAGGTGTGAAGTGGTGGAACAATATCTCATCCATGGTTATAAATTGATGCAAAAATTCGAGGTTATTGTGGTGAAACATCGCCAAGTTCTACTGAAAGCAAGCGCGGCACCTATCTTGCACACAGCTTTCTCATCTTCAAATCTTTGGTCAATATACGATGTAGTCTTCTATCACTTTTTGAAATGCCTATCATTACAGCTGGCTCACATCTTCATCCGACGATCATCCATTACAGTCGTGAACAACGGAACAGACTACCGCAGATTGGAATCTAGCTTAGCTTTAATATTTTTTTTGGGACTGCCACCGTAATTTGATGAAATTTAAATTACAGATGCATACCGATTAGAAATCAAAGGAGACAAAATAAATTTCGGTAAATCGGCCAATTTGTAGGCAGAGGTATCAACGGCAACGTTTCACATTTTCACTTCCAAAAATAAGTTTATAAAATAATAGATGACCCAATATGCCATGTAAAGCTGTCATTAAAGTGAGAGGAAAATATCTCCTATAATCGTATAATACTCGTCAGTCTAACTAAGACATAACATGGAATGTATTATCAATAACACGTCTTTTTGCTTAATCTTTTCCTAATGTAATCCGACTATGACGGTAATTTAGTATTATTAAAGATTTATGAATTTCGTTCGGTATATGTGACAAATTGCATGCATTTGTCTCTAATAGTTTATGAGATACGGTCGTTTAAATCTTTGTGTAATATGGGTGGAGCTACGCCCTTATTCCAACCATAACCTAACATAATATTTGACGATTCTGTTATTGAAAGTAACATGTTTTTAAATGTTGACGACAATCGGTATGAGTGCAACATCGATTTTTCAAAAAGAAGTTAAAGCATGTTGCTTTTGTAATCAACCGTGACGCGATGGTTAGTACACACAATGATCGCGGTTTCAACCCCGCATACAGCCACCTAATATTATTTGAGCGGCGGTCACCTGCATATGTTCGACAAACACTTCGTGTAATCGGGTAATGAATAAGTATTGCAAATGTTTTTCAAACTGTAACGTTTTGAATCGTCGTTAAATTGTAGGTCCCGTTGAACGAATACAAAAATAAAAGCTTATAAGCCTATTAAATGTGAGTAATTTTACCACGTCTCATTCATGGGATGTAAAAAAATTTGTTTTGTTTATGTTGCTTTTCATATCGATATTCATTCACTAAATTTAACTCCCGCTTTTATATCCCCAGTAGTTTATTAAATATGGTCATTTATGCGTTCTGTTTGATCTTTTCCTAATCTTAGCTTAACATACCTTATGATAATTTCCTCTTTAGCAGCTACAGGTTGCTTAATTGTTATGCCAATCGATTAGTACTTTTGTCAAATTTAACGCATTACTAAGAAAGGCGTGGCACCATCCAGTTTCTGTTGACGCATATTTCAAATATTATGTCAAGATGCCTTGCAGTTCATGAGCTACACCCCTACTAAATGTTAATGAGTATAAACGATGCCATTCCCCTTTACTTAATGATTTTCTAATATAGGATAGCAACTTACTGCAATGTTCTATGACGGTTTGTTTGTTCCTTTGGCCGGTAGGGCAATTTTTTTTTTTAAGGAGATGTGGCACCGGCAACTTTCTATTGAGACATTAAGTTTTCTATATAAGTACCATACATGTCACATCACATCTTTTTAACTCTAATAGTTCACGAAATATAGCTATTCAAAATGCAATGTTGTATGGACGATTCCACGTTTCTTATTTCAATGTTAATCTATTGTTAACATATTTTGTGATTGATAGTAACATACTGTTAAGCTGTTATCACGATCGGTTATTGCTCTGACCATCATAAGGAAATTCTAAAAAGGGCTGCTTCCGTCCAATTTTATTCGCAAAAACTTTTCTTTATGCCATTGGCATACATAACAAACCCCTTTTGTGTAGCCCTAATAATTCATTGGATATAGCCGCCGCTTGGTTTAATCAAGATCTAATATAGCCTATGATGACTTCCTGGGTAACAGAAATGTGTTGTAAAAGTTTCATGATAATTGATCTACTATTATAAACATTCAATTGTATAAAATTCAAATTTGACAGAATTTGAAAACATTAAGCTAAGAATATATGGATTAAATCAAACGTTTGCATGGGAGATACCAAGAGAGATGTGGTTAATCGGTTGACCTTTCACAATTTGCACAGCGTCACAAAACAAACTAATAGACAAAAGGTTAGGTTACTAGTCTGGAGTTACTGGGAAAAAATTAATTTCAGTTAATTTGTGTGGGATGCATCACAGATGACAGGGTAATATATGGCATTTACAATCTTCTTCTGCAGTCTGGCACAATATTAAGAAGTTTCATTAAGATCTACGGCAGTTGTCATGTCTAATAGTCAGACAGACAACATAAAAAGTCAACAAAAACCATTTGGTCAGGATATACGTATAAAGAATATTTGGAACATTTCCTTTTTGTTACATTTTCGCCGGATAAAATATTACATACCTTCATTTCTTTTGATGAAGGTTTAAAGGTGTCAATTTTGGTAAACAAAGTCCTTCAACTTTGTGTTGGTAAGTGTTTTGGGCAAGACAGAAAACGCCATTCGTATAAGTTGATATACGAAAACACCGACATTACTGCTTTAGCAGAATATGCTATGGTATTTATTTATCAAATACGTCGTCAGAACGCACAGCTATTAGGTAATCTTTTTATTAGAAAATTGCCTAAAGACCATTTGGCTTCAGATTGTAATAGTTCTATTTACCTTTCCGCGTTTAGTTTCTTTATGTCAGGTCGGTCTTTTCCTGCTGCATCAGTTCCTGATGCCGACCGCGTTTGATTACTTCTATTATTTGCCCCTTTTCCGCATTTTTATTTCTTTTGATTCGCCCCTTTTCTTATCCTTTTTCCATGATTCTTTATGCTATTCCTTTTTAAGTATTTTGTTTTTATTTATATCCTAACATAGTTATTTTTAAGCTGTACTCGTTTACACCTACCTTCTACCTCTGCAACTATCACTAAGGCCGAGTGCAAGTATGTTGTCCTTCTGTAGGAGTAAGGTTAGTTATCCTATGACTCAAAACATATAAAATATTATGTTACTGTTTACGATAAACTATTGTTCATAGAATGTGTTAAAGTCTTAAATTAATTAGATTAATTTTTTTTTTATAAAATTAAATTTTTTTAACAATTTAGAAATTAGGATTATAGTGTATTGTCCTAATTATCGATAAAAATATTTACAGCTTCATGCTTTATCTAGAAGTTTCACAACAATGCATTTTAACATAAACTAATAATATAATCGACTTTGCTCCCGAGTCTTTCATTTACATGAGCGAAGATATTCTCACAAATATCCCTAAAGCTAAGTTAAAATTAAATAAATAAATAAAAAAGGAACTGAATAAAAAGAAAAAGAAAAAACTTAATTAAAAACAAACAAAAAAAAAGGACAAAAACAAAAAACAAAGATGGAAGACACTTCGGTTATCCGCGATGCGAATTCGGTAGAACCTTATCAAAAAATGCTGGTCTCATCGAGGACGGAAAATATTTGAAAACAAATAAACCAGTAATTTCAAAATTCTGAACAATATTTAGCATACTTTAGGGATCACATGAAAATTAATTAATTGTATAAATTTGATTTGTGTACATTTAGGAAACTCTTTCCTTTTAATTTTATCATAGAAGATGGGTTTTGTTTACGATAACAGTTCTGTTGTGAACATGGATTATGTGGTTATGATATATGATTTCGTGCAGATTTCATTGAGTGGTTAGTATCATTCGTATTAAATGCATTCGTATTAAATTCGCTTTGTTGTCAGATTTAAAAATGTATCGCCAAAGGTGACAACTTTTTGGGGTCGAATAGCGGTAGGCGATTTCATTTTTTAAATATTTGACGATATCTTCGGCGATATTTTTTATTGAGCGGAAAAACATTGCTGAAATGATAGGCATTTCAAAAAGTGCTATACATCGTATATTGACCGGAGATTTGAAGATGAGAAAGCCGTGCGCAAGATGGGTGCCGTGGTTGCTTTCAATATAACAAAAACAGCGTCGTGAAGGTGTTTCAGTAGAGTGTTTGCTAAGTTTCATCGCAATAAAGCCGTATTTTTGAGTCGATATATAACCATGGATGAGACATTTGTCCATTACTTCACAAAGTAGTGGACTGGAATGGGAGAATCGTGTCCAAAGAAGGCGAATGCGGTTCCATCTGCAGGCAAGATTATGGCGTCTGTTTTTTGGCATGCGCATGGCATTATTTTTATCGACTATCCTCAGAAAGTTAAAACCATTAATGGCGAATATTATGCTAATTTATTGCAGCGTTTACGTGACGAAATTATGAAAAAAAGGTAAAAAAAGTGTTGTTTCATCCCGACAATGCTCCAATTCACACATCCACTATTGCGATGGTGAAACTTAATTAAATGAAAGTCTCATCTCTTTATTACGCACCTTATTCGCTGGATTTAGCTGCTTCAAACTATTTTATATTTCCAAACTTGAACAAATGGATTGGTGGTAAAAGATTTGCCAACAATGAAGAGATGAAATCTGCGGTTGATGGCTATTTTAAGAAACTTCACGGTTCTTACTATGAACAGGGTATAGAAGCTATTGAATATCGCTAGAAGAAATGTATGGAGTAAAAGTAAGATTAAAAATAAAGAAAAATTTCCCATCATTTTTGTGTCTTCTTTGCTAGGTCGGCTAGTTGCGGGACCCCCTCGTATTATACATACGGAAGTAAGGTGGTGTGAACCCAATTTAAAACGTCATTTTGCCATATTTGGGATATCTGACAGCATTATGAGATATATCATTGCAGAAAGCATTATTTTTTCAAATTATCTAACTGATTTTATCCATTATTTCAGGTTCAATTCAGACTGTCCCCATGTTACCAATCGACAATCGGCAATGCTTTAAATGCATTGCGATATGTAGATTTCAAAATTGCAATAAAATAGTAAAGAGTGGTAAAAAAAAGTTTTAAAAAGTATTTTGCTTTCTTATATTTATATTTTAAACTGACATGAAGTAGGAAATTCAAATGAGGTAATATTACTTTTAATAAGAGAATTTTGTACGAATTGTTAATTAACAAATCGTGGTAAACGATGTTATAACAGAACTTCATAAAATATAAATCAATGTTTCAAAAAAAAAAAAAATCATATTTATTTTATAGCTGAAGTAAGGAAGGTATTTTGGCGATATTCAACAATGTATCTGGGGGTGAAACTACAAAATAATCTGAAAACATCGGCTACAGGTTGTTAGACTTACATTATTCTAATAGAATTTGTTTGGGCTGCTTAAACTTAGAATTTATGGTATTAGTTTTTGATCTTACTCCAAGCGTATCTTAAAGTAATCTTGTCTAATGCATTTGTTGTGTATTTGCAAAAGAAATGTTAAAAATGAATTCAGAGCCAATTTCACATATACTGAAATTAAATAAGGCGATGTTATTTCATTAAAAAAACTCACTTCAAAGCACAGTGTATGTTTCCATGCACTTACCCCATTGGGAACCGTGGATTTTTTCACAAGCCGTAGTTTCCACCAGAATTTGTTTATGTATCTGAAATACATAAGATATTCTCAGGTACCCGCGACTTCACATGCGTGACTCCACATTATAAGGAAACCATTATTCAAAAGTTGTTTTTCCTTATATATTTTATTTTTCTTTTTTTGCAGCACTTCCAATGGAGTTTTTTGGCCAATTTCTACCATCCTGACTTCAACGGTTTAAACAGAGAGGTGTTTTTGTTCCTACCCAAGTTTACTTGAGCTCCTAATAATTCAAATTTCTGACAATATAGCTTACTTTGTTGCCACAGCAGCTCTTTTTTATTCATCTCTATATAGCGTTTTCCCTGAAAACTGGATTTTTGTAAAATCGGTGAAATCCTGTTCACACGGACGTGCTCCTTGAGTTTGGTCTTTTCAATTTCAAACTCAAACTTTCTTCAGATCTTGTCTGATTAAGTTCTTAACCCATTTTTTCCTGCTCAAATTCGAAACTTTGCGTTTTCTTTATGTTCCAATATAGAATGAACGCTTCTATTATCAATGCCTCAGTTTCTACCATTTGGTTCCGGGCATCTGGTCCATTTCATAACATTACGCGATTATGTCCTAAGAGGAATGCACTGATTGCTTTAAATTCTGTCATTTTTATTATGGGATGACCTCTTTTTTACTTCTTAATTTTACGTTTTGAAAATTTATCTTTAACGCACTCTCAACTTCATAGCTGACAGTACGATGTCGAAAAATTTCCTTGTATGGCATTATTTTTGGTGATGCCACCATAAGCCGTTTCTCCTAAGCTACGGCACCATATTTCTCCTCGTTCTTTCATGTTTTGTCCCCTGTGGACACAAATTGTTATAATAAACTCTTTCTCATTCCTAGCCTACAATAGTAGGCACATTTATTTACACATCCAATTTGATCATCAGGCTACGCTCCTGACGGTAATGCCAATTGTTCTATCCCTTAAAAGTACGAATTTCGAAAAATTCCCTTTTTGAGCGCGTACTTTAAAAGCAGACTACACAAACGCAGCTTCATGATATTAGTTTTAGTTATTTGTTATGAGAAACTCAGCAAACTAAGAGCAATCGCGGAAGTTGATATTCACTGCGATTTTTGGAACAAAGTGGTGAAAATTTCCGTAATCACCAATGCATTTATCATAGGCTTGTCGTAGGAAGCAAACAGTTTTTTGTCTTCTTGACATTTTCATGAGAGTTATTATAGCAATAAAAAAGCAGTCATTTTTGTGCAGTTTTTCATTTGACCAGAGCAATTTTATTTTTGAATCAGAATTTTCAGACCAAAATTAGATGGCAAATCAGTGTTTCCATCAAATGTGGTTATGTGCCAGCCAAATCCAGACGCATTAATAGTATTTTAATGTAATTCAATTTAATAAGAACTACCAGTGTAGATTTGGGAGCGGTGTAAAGGCGTTTCTTTGGAAATCATAAATATGCATATACTTGTATTGCGCTATTGGAAGTGAGGAAAATGTTATTCTTTTTGGATGACTTCCAGTTGTTTTGCTGGGTAGTTACATCTGAAGAAAAGATTTGTATTACACCATTTGTTTCACTCATCAATTTTGTAAAAATGTAGAATTTAACTTTAATAATTTTAGCTTCGATCTTTTGTGTTACCTTATGGTGACATTTCTGTGGTCACAACCCATAACAGCCTAAGTCTGTTTTTCAATATTTTCAGTACAGGAGTTTAAAGTTTCGAATCTACACTGAAAATCAGGAGAAGGTGTTTTTTGGAAAACTTTGCTACAGATTCCAAGGAAACGAATTTCTTTACTTAGTTGTTAACAAAAAATAGTTGTTTATTCTCGCAGTCAAAAGATATTATCGAAAAAGACAGGCTCTTATGAATTGTTGAACGAAAGAAAGTCGAAAAGTTCAAGTTGAGTTAGGCTCAATGCCAATTGACTTAGGCAGTTATGCCAAAACAATCATTTAGAAAAATAACTTAAGCTACTAGGTTTTTTAGGATTAATTGCCTTCCTAGAAGAGATACAAACATGAAAAATTTAGAGCAAATAAATTTAGATATGCTGAATACGATGGTGCTAATAATTCAATTGTGTCCTAACTCGAGTTAGGCTGTTACGGGTTGTGACCACAGATTTTTCTCCTGTGCCTGCCAGCTGTATCGCATGAAAATATGAATTCCATGAATTGGGAGCTCCCAATTATGTCGATGTGACTTCAATCATTTGCTGGATATACTGATTATAGGTTTACCCAATTAATCTAACCTGTGGTACTATTTTAATTCCTTTTTACCCACCCTATTCTGCAAGTGGACACAATTTTTCACGATTTCACTTCGTTCAGTTTGAACTGGACGACGATTTTCTACACTATTTTTACCCCTACGAAGATACGAACAATTTCATACTGCGTTTCTATTCTGGAATTAGATTATAGACACCAATTTTCACAATAAAATCTCGAATTAACACAATAAAATCTCATGGATCTGCGAATCGCTGTTGAATTGCAACAAAACATACCAATTTCTGAAATGGACGGCGGCTGTTGATGACAAGTGGGTCACCCACGACAACGTCAAACGAAAATGGTTGTCCTCGAATATCGGTCAGGAAGATATCACTGTGTGTTTGGTGGCACTGTCGGTGAATCATCGACTGTGAACTACTCCACCACGGCCAAATTATTATTCGGATCTGTACTGTTAACAATAGCAGCGTCGGAAAGAAGCAATCGTCCAGAAGCGTCCAGCTTTGGTAAATAGGAAAGGAATTGTGTTCAATCAGGAAAAATCTAACCACACAAATCGATAGTGACTCTTAGAGGCTTCGAGAGCTTGGTTGGAAAATTATTATGCCCGTATATAGCGAATATAGCTTGTAAAAGTCGCTTGACACATTTTTTTTTTTTTTTTTTTTGCTAATAAAACGAGGGTTTTTATAAGAGGGCAGGGACAAAACGGTGCATATCTGCTAAGTGAACATTTCAAATTCATACACAAATAATAGGTTTCTTTTCATCGCACCTTATATAAATTTCAGAATTATAAAAATGAAAGGCCAAGAGGAGTAACGGGTTTCATCGTGACCGTTACATTGAATAAAATCACATTCCATAAATCATCGGACGGTTCAGTCTCTCTGATGAAACAGCACACTTGTCAATGTTAGGAAGCTGGCCACTTCCTACCATGGTAAAGAAGCCAACAAATGCGATTGTGTGTTGTATAACTTACAAATTACTAAAACATTTAAATGCACACAACAACATCAATGTGCCCAAATTGTAAAATTTAATCAACCCGCCAATTCGTATGAGCAACAGCAATCAAACGCTGCGGGTGATGCACCAAAACAAGCTAGAAAACAACTGCAAATACGAAGGAAGAAGTGCTACGTGGAATGTGTGAAAATGAAGATAAAAATACTTTTTGAAACGAATCTTGTTCAATAGCAATTATACTCCACGTACTCGCTCAAACTATCTCTAACAATTTTTACGACTTAAATTTAAAAACAGAGCGAAGATGTAGAATATCGATATGTAATCTAAAACTTTCCCCAATCTCGAATAAATGAACGTGTTTCTGTGTTGAAAACCACGAGAAGAAATTTATTTTAATGGTATTTGTGTGAGAACTACTCATACATTTTTTTTATATATGTTTGATACATTGTGAAGGATATTAAAGTTGTAAAAATACAAACCATGGGGTTAATTTATCGACTATGAAAGCTTTACCATTAAGAAGAGGTGTAGATTTTTGTACAGCATACATGGAATACCTTTTCCAGAAGTTGGGCCCTGTTCGAATGTCGCGTATGGAATGATAACTCGAAAGCACGTCGATGAATATTTCTATTAATATCCGGATATACGCTTGTCCTCTCTGTGTCTGTCTCATCATATTCAATTATAAATTATCCGTTATTTGCTGGTAGTTTAGTATTAAAGTCTTCTGATCAGGGTTGGTCTGAATTTATAGAAGACCAAAAGCTTTGCATTAATTCCGTGAAAAAAAAATGTTCAATTTAATAAAATTAAATAAAATATAAAAACGCCAGTGAGTAAGATTTCATAAGTTGTAATTTTCGAACACAATCATGTGAAATAATTTACTGGTACATATCGACATCTCTAATATTTTACAATAGCAGGTCAAAGTTCAGCCAAAGTAATATGGGATGATTTTTTAAGTTTTTCAGATTGGCAACACTGGTTGGTAATGGCGTCCAAACGTCATCCGTCATCATGGAAAGACTAACAAACGAGCAACGATAGCAAATCGTTGAAATTTATTTTCAAAATTTGTGCTCTGTGGCAAATGTGCTTCATTTGATGCGACCATTTTATGATCGTCATAATCGACCTGATGAATCAACAATTCGTGCTGTTATCTCCAAATTTCGCACAAAATTTACTTTGTTGGGCATAAAACCATCGACTCGCATGCGTAGAGTGCATACCGAAGAAAATAGTGCAGCCGTAGCGACCAGTGTTAATGACGATGTCAATTCGTCGCCGTTCTCAGCGATTGGGCATGTGTTACTCAACCACAAGGAATTTTTATTTCTGCCCCAATTGGCTGAGTTAAAGTTACAACATGCCACACAGCTCATGAAACAATGGATATGTTGAGGGATGAATTTGGTGAGCAGCTTATCTCTCGATTTGGCCCTGTGAGTTGGCGCCCAAGATCTTGCGATTTAACGCCTCTTGGTTATTTCTTGTGGCATTATATCAAGTCATTAGTCCATGTGAACACTATTGAAACCTTACAAGATAACATAACACAAGTTATTCGTGGAATACAGGCCAAAATTCCCGAAAAAGTGACGAAAAATTGAACCTTCCGAATGGACATTTTGAGACGGAGCCGCGGACAACATTTACATATAATTATCTTTAAAAATTAAATATCAAGGACCAATTTATCGATTCCAATAAAAAATGTTAATATATGATGCAAATTTGAGTGTTTTATTCGATTTAAAAAAAAAAACTATGATTAAAAAATCATCCTATATTTATACCTTCACCTGAAGGAATTGCAGACCCAAAAAATAAAACGTCTACCGTATCAAATATCTGCTGACCAAATAAGTTCCATAACTTTTTAATTCTATTGACTAGTTGACTGGTTGGGATACAAAATCATTGCCGCTAATCTTTTTGAAACTTCTTAAAACTTTACACAGCACAATATTTCATTATATAGTAGCCAGGGCTGAGAATAGGTTATGTCAAGGCCGCATTTGTCTTATTGCCTCTCTTTAATAATTGACAGATTTTTCGACATTTAGTTTTCTTCCTGCAATAGATTAAGATTTCGCAACGAATTAAAATTTTGCTCATTGCACTGGTTTATAACGCTTGGCAGAATTCGAAAAAGCCGAACGGTTAACCACACCCCTTCTAGAACATGCCAAACAAATTACCTATTTAACCACATATTCCTAGCTTTATAGATTTAATCCAGTTAAACTGAATTCAATCAGCCATAGTATACTTTAAGCGTATACTAAAGAAGATAATGGAAAAAATTGGCTTCCATTGCCATCGGCCTTCCGGTACCTCTCATACAAATTGATCGATTTTCCAAAACTCTTTTGGTTGGTAAAACTTGGTAAAATTGTAATAAATTGATCGATTAGCTATAAGTTTTCTGAGATCTCCCATACAAATAACCGATGTTTTCATATATTCTTAAATTCATACTTAACTAGCATATGAACCGAATTCAGCCAAATTTGGCACACATCTTGTTTTTCACAAACTTTGTTTTGCAAATAGAAACGAAGCGCAATGACGGATTTTGCTAAACTCAAATTGTTGGCATCTGTATTTTTTTGTAATACATAGTAAAGTAAAGCTTCAAAAAAAGCGACCAATTAACCATGTGGTAAGTTCTATGCTGTTATATTTAATTCCCCACTGTAATTCCTAATTCGTAGACTGCAATAATTTACATTTTTGTCTATTGCATTAAATTGCAATGCTTAGCGGAATATGGAAATAAAGAGTTTTCCTTTCCATATTTAAATGCTCTGATATTTCCTATCCTATTTAATCCACACTTTCTTTGATTCATTTCTTTCTTTCAATTGTACGAGTACTAAATATAGTATAATTCAGAAAGTATCAGTGTTTTATTAAACTTAGTTCTGCGGTTAAAAATGGCCTGGATTACTGTCCCCCTTAATGCATCACATAAGCAGCTCCCCGTAATTTTGAAGCGGAAGACAGTAAATTTTAAATTTTAAGTTAATTTTAATGATTAAGTTTAGTAAATTATAATTTAGCACTTTTCAGTGTGCAGCATTTGTTGATAAGAACCTGGCAAGGCTGAAAAAAATTCAGGACGTTGTGGACTGGGATCGCCAACGATGTTTTCAGAATCTCGAGACATTCGCCGCAGTCCCATATTAGACATGCATATGCTTTAAAATAATTTCCAGAGCTTTGTCCAAAATACAGACTGCGCATATGATTCTACACCAAAAATTTGGTCGTCTTACATATTTTGCCATACAAATCGTGACTTGTGCTATTCTAGTAAGGGTAGTCGCACAGTGCAAAAACCCAATTGCAGGTTAATAATATGCGAAATAGCAGTAATAAGTTTTGAAAACTTTAGTCAAATCCAAATCTACAGATAAAACAATAAGTTTGTAACTCGTGTTAATCATAGCTCTACAGTTAGTACTACGAATGAAAATAGATCGCGCTGCCCTGCCTCTTAGGGTACGACATATGTTAATTTGCCAATTTAGAAAAAAATTTGTGTTCAGAAAGTTACAATTTTACATTTTTTATTGCGACGTTGGTGTAGGTATATTTAGGTCGGTTCAGCTAACTAAAATGTCTGCAGTGGTCATAAATTCAATTAGTTTTCTATAACGTATTCGAAGACTCCGATAACTGAAACTTTGGTCTACTTTATCAGTTTATAATGCTTGGCAGAATTTGGGAAAAATTACTGGTTAACCACGCTCAATTATTTTATTTATTTATTTCATATAATTTTGGTTTCATATCATTCGTGCAGTTGCTCAGAATTCAGCCAAATTTGCTTTCAATAAACTAAGTTCTGAGTATAGAAATAGACGCCCTTACCAATAACTTCAATACAAATTTAACCTACATATTCTTCAGTTCATAACTTTTTCCAGTTGTATTAACTTCAGGCGCCCCTTGCCTAACTCCCTTATAAATTGATCAACTTTCCGAAATTATACTTTTCCTCTTGAAATTATTAGCATTTTGCAATAACCTGAATTTGTTCATCATATTAGTTTATAATGCTTGATAAAACTAAAGAATTTTAATAATAATTAATTTCTTTTGGCCCAAATAGAATAACATGGACGTGGGCGAAATGTGGTCCCAGCAGGACGGCTCTAAGAAACATACAGCGAACGCCACAATAGACATTCTGCATAAGCGATAAGAGATTGTGGTTATGTCTCAAAAAGGTAACGTAAATTGGTCATCAAGATGTAGAGATTTGACCCCGCTAGCCTTTTTATGTACGGTTTTCTAAAATCGCAGATTTGTGCCAATAAGCCGCAATCGGTCGATGCTCCTAAAGTCGACATAATCCAGGGCGTCGACCAAATTCAGTCAGATCTAAGCAGCTTGAATCTTTCGGAAGCGTGTTACCGAGCTTTTTATCAATGTTATACTCCATACATAAACACAGATGGAACATCCAAATAAAAAAAATCGGTTATGCCTCACACGCAGCTTGTTTTATTCAATTTTGACTTTGGCCCTTCCTTTTTGGAAAACCCTTCATTTGCGTTTGGCTGTTGATATGGAACTTACATTGTTTTGCGTGTCTTGTAAAATGTCAGTCAATTAAAATTTTTAATACATTTGAGATTTTTTTCTGTTTCGACCTCAATAATAGTGAAATGAAAAATACGAATTTAGGAGTATACGAGGTGTGTTCAAAAAATAAGGTGAATTTTCAAATGTCGCGGGCTACGTACATTCGACTTCCGATTATTATTTTTTTATGTGGATACACTCATATTGAAGATATGTTGACGGTTTTATCCATGTAGCACGTTTAGTTTGTTTGTGGTAAGCATAAATAAGACCAGTGTTTTGAGTACATGTAAGTTAAATAAGGTAATTTGTACGAGATATTCCAGAGAAAGCGTTATAATTCTTTCGATTTCTTCGCTTTCTACACAATATTATAACGCAACATAGTTGATGAGAACTTAAGAAATTTAAAGCTAAGAATTAGGGTTTACAGTAGAAAATAAAATTTCAACATATCGGTAAATTTGTATGGGAAGTACGCGTGGTAAGGTCGCACATTTTCGAATACAGCATGATTGTTGCAAATTTGGTTGAATTTGTAGAACCAACTGGAGGATATGAAGGTAAAAATACATGGTCTATTCAGTCATTTGAATGACAGGTGCTAGAAGGGCGATTCGATTAGGATTGATTGCATTTGGAAGAATCAGTCAATTTATTTTGGAGGTACTAGAGTAGGTGCGGTAATGTATTTTGTTTTCATACTGGGTCTTTTCTTTGACAAACGCAGAATGTATGCCAAATTTGTTAAATCGGTCATTTGTATGAGTGGCGCCAGAAGGGGTGGGGTTAATCGGTTGATTTTTTACAACTTAACGTGGAATTATAAAATATTGCAACCGACAATAATTTGAGTGGCTACCGGTTGCGCTGTGAGATGTACCAGAAAGAGGGAATCGATATGTTACATATACAATCCCTAGCTGCGATGTGGGAAAATACTTGGCTGTTCCAAGTTTCAAGACGTTCCACAGAGATATACGGCACTTACCGTGTCCAACATTCAGCCAGAAAGACGGAGATCGCAAAATCGACTTAAAAAAT
This sequence comes from Philornis downsi, assembly GCA_019455685.1. Classification (NCBI taxonomy): domain Eukaryota; kingdom Metazoa; phylum Arthropoda; class Insecta; order Diptera; family Muscidae; genus Philornis; species Philornis downsi. The sequence goes on along the minus strand of JAHXMU010000301.1, from coordinate 1,139,699 downwards.
TTAAATGTTTCCTTTCTGTTGTTACGCCGTTTTCCTTTTCAAATAATACATACCTTCATTCCTTCAAGTGAAGGTATAAAAATCGCTCAATTTTGCAGAAGGTGCAACAAAGTGTTTGGCGATATAGGCCATTTACAACACCCGGCACCGTACTGTCCAAGTTTTAAATTGTGCTAGGTATTAGGTATAGTCTCGTAAAGATTATCGCATCTGCCAGGTATGCAGACATCGCCCAAACGACTTAAAAGCTTATGAAATGCTTTTAATCCAAAAATTACTTGTGAGTGTTACTATCAGCCGTATTAATTGATGTACATCTTCATTCATTCAGATGAATCTATAGAAATATTTTACTGTTGTTAGAAACCATTACTTATAAGACTAGTTTTCTTACAAAGGTAAAAAAGTAATGAAATGTATATGTACTCGTATATATAGGTAGAATGGCAATGTTGTGACAAATAATTTGTAAGGTGTCATATTATTGTCACCAGTTGTGTATGGCGTAGCTGTAAGTAGGTTCTGTCACTTAAGAATGAGAGTCGATTTAATGTCGCAGCATGAATATCTCGTCGCGGGTCTCGCGACTTCAAGCAAGGCCACTCTGCAACGTAGGGGCACTTCCCCCCACACACGCACTACAATTGTGTTTAAATAAGAAAACACAACAATAATAATAATATCACAACAACTGCAATAATGTCCAAAAGTTAAATAACTATACTTACTTTATTGTTTCACATTTTTGTTTGATATACATATATAAATATTTATTTGAGATATACATATATATACACATATATACATATATATATATATACACATATATATATATATATATATTTCAAATATATATATATATAATAAGGGCACCGCTTTTTTTAATATCTTTTAATTTTTTATTTAATACTTAAATAACTATGAAAATCAAATTAAAAGCGTTAAGTACTTCACATACGCTACCAAAATATGTAAACATTCAATGTGATTTTTAATAAAATAAAAAAAATTATAACATTTTTTTGATTTGACCCTGGAAAAAATAATAGGGACAATTATAAAAATGGCCTAAATTCTTTCAAAAATACTGTTTCAGTCGATTTTCAATAAGATATATTAATATTTAGTGGTAGATCCATTAGCCTTTATCACTGCATGACACCTGCGAGGCATAGATTTAACAAGTTGAACGCACGTTTCTTTTGTTAAGGAATACCAAGCTTCTTTGACTTTGCCCCACAATTTATTAAAATTTTTTGATTTCTGTTGTCCAATTTTGTTTTTTAGGGCGCCCCAGAGGTATTCAATGGGGTTAAGGTCCGGAGATTGTGAGGGCCATTTCAACATCGGCATGCTATTCTCTTGTAACCAGGTTTTTACTAGTCAGGAGGAGTGCTTTGGGTCGTTGTCGTGCATAAACTGCCACTTAAGTGACATTTCTTCCTCGGCAAATGGAAGCATTTCATTTTTAAGAATGTCAACATAATCGACAGCACACATTTTATTCTCAATCCGAAAAATTGGACCAACTCCTGATGCAGAAAAACAGCCCCAGACCATCATTGATCCACCAACATGTTTTACAGTCTTTTTTGTGTACTTAGGATCATATTCTTTGTTCTTTGGTCGTAAGTTTTACCATCAGAACCAAACAAATTAAATTTAATTCCGTCTGACCACAGCACATTGTTCCAGTTTGAACGGTGTTGGTATTGCTTTGCGAAAATAAGTCTCTGTTGTATATTTTTTGCTCAATAACGGTACTTTCCTGGGGCATCGTCCCATCAACCCTGCATCCAAAAGCCTGTTTCTTATTGTCCGACTGGTAGCTGGTGCATTTAAGCTCAGCTTAAGTTCTTTAGACGACATAAACGGGTTATTTTTAGATTGGCGTACTAATTGATGATCAAAACGAACTGATGTTTTCCGTTTTCTTCCTCTTCTTTCCAGGGTGGGTTTAGAATGAATAGCATTAAAAACTTTTTGTTCCGCGAAAATTTTATTATTTTTGCTATTTCTCGAATAGATTTTCCCGTTTTGTTTAAATTTCTAATCACTTTTTTCTCTTCTTCGCTTGTATGAACACCACGTCCCATTTCTAAGCACTGATTTGATAAATTACAATGTACATACTGCAGCAAAGCAAGTGAACGATTAATTACCGTTATTTTTTCTCTACTCTCTGAGTTTCAGCTAAAAAGAGAACACTGTTGTTTAGAAATAGCAACAATTCCATTCTTGTCCATATTGGTTTCCAAGGTCATATTACAAAAACTTCTATTTTTCATCTATTTTTATAAAAATTTTATTGAATGTTTACATATTTGGTAGCGTATGTGAAGTACTTAACGCTTTTAATTTGATTTTCATAGATATTTAAGTATTTAATAAAAAATTAAAAAATATTCAAAAAAATATCAGTGTCCCTATTACGTTTTCCATCACTGTGTATATCTATACAAAACCAACGATCTGGTAAGGCTAACAGCTATTAAATACCTGTCATCTGAAGTGTCACTTAATTAGTGAAAGGTTTGCAGTTTACGATTATAGATTTTTCACAGCAGAAGAACGCGTAAAGATAGATAAAATTTACTACAAAATTGGTGATTCGCATGTGGGCACTTTTCGTACAGTACTGGGCGATTATGAACATCTTAATTGATCTACTGTGCGAGGAACTGGCAAGAATATAAAAAAAAATTTAAAGAGACTGGAAGCGTTACAGGTATGGTCAGGTCTGTGCATCATCGCAATGAACGCACTGCAGAAAATATCATATCCGTTAGTGAAATTGTGGCAGGTAAACCGAATTTCAACTCAGAACCGTATGATAACCATATTTTTTTGGCCTGCAATTGAAGATCATGAACTGGACGATATATGGATTTTGGTTTTATTGCATGAGCAGTTCACAGAAAACGTAATTTCACTTTTTGGCGACGTCAATTGGCCGTTACACTTTTTTGTGGGTCTTTGTCAAAGACCATGTTTACGGGGATGATCTCCAAAAGGTGGAGTATTTGAAAAGCAACATTCGTCAAGTTATCGCCGAGATACTGCACGAAATGTGCTAAAAAGTTTTCGAAAACTACATTAAAAGGATCCAATGCTGCAATCCAGATTTGGTCATTGTGCAAATGACTTTGAATTTTGTACATAATGGCAGGGACCAAGCATTATAATGAAATAAAAGTTTCACCGAAATCATAGCTTTATTTGTGTTTTATTTGGCGTTTCTTGTGAAACAGAAAAATGGACAACTCAACATCACATAGCAAGTAATATACATTCCACGTATGACTAGTATTTCTTATTGGTTTTGTAAAAACCATACAGTGTTTGTAATGTTTGAATTCTACTACAAATACTTAAACGTTTGACTAATATTCTCCGTCCATGTAATCGCATTGCATCACATATTACAATTTACTCCTAGTCTCCGCTTCGTTTATACTTCTCTCACTATCATCCAGTGACCACCTGTCTAAAACCACAGGACGATGTTTTAGAATAAATGGGTTTATGAATTTCGCTACTTCGTCGGGATTATTCAAATGCATATGATGGGTGCCATCCACGCGATGATATTCAAAATGTGGATTATTTGATTTAAGCACGTCGACAATTTCTTCATCTCTAGGTGACATGTAGCTCTCCTTATCTGACCTCACTAGCAAATACGGAAGATTTCTTATCCGCTTAGCCATTTCAATACCTAAGCCATGTTCTCCAGGGCCATCGATGTGATATTTTATACGCGGATCACGTGAAAAGTAAAACTTTTCAGGATATTGCTTAGATTGGGCTATGCTTCGGTTGATCAAATGTTTACAATTTTCTGGTAAAACAGATTTAGAGGATCCATTGTATAGGGCTATTTCCAATTCTTCATAGGAATATGAAGGTGGTTCTTTAATATGCAGTTGTTCCAAGCGTTCATCTTCTGCCATTCGTTTTTCAATTCTCATTCGGATTTTTTCTATTTTATTAGTTAAATCATATCTGGCCTTTATTAAATCAATTTGTATCAACATATCAACCATGTGTGGATAAAACGTTGTGTAATAAAAGCATATAATAGCACCCATCGAGTGACCCATCAGAGACACTTTTTTCCATCTATAAGCCTTAATTACTCGAATGATGATATAAACGTAATCGACGACGTGGTACCCTATGCCCAAAGGATGTTTGGAAGATCTACCATGACCTGGAAGATCTATGCAAAGAACTCCTACATGTCGTGGCATTAACGGAATCAGGCGGTCCCAGGTGCCGAGATTATTTTGCCAACCATGTAAAGCAAGGATGGGTCGTACTTTTCTATTGCCATACCATCTTCCTTCCACATAGCCCCATGGCACCTCTATACGTACGTCCTCGAACTGTAAAGATGGAAAACAAGATATTATAGCAGAAGGTAAGATATTTTCTCTATTTCTTATTTATGAATAACTTGACAGGCATTACGTTCATTATCAGGTTTGATTTGCGATTTACAAACTCTGCTGTAAACAAAAAATATTTAGTGAAGGAAGAAAATAACAGGAATAAAGAGGAACAAAGGTCTAAAAAGAGGCAGACGAGTGCAAGAAATTGAAATATATTGGAATGTCCGACCCAATCAGTTCAGTATTACAAAAATTCAACGTTGTACAGAAGATAGGTATTGAATGAGACTTGATGAATAGAAGTTGTGTGCCCACTTTTTATATCGTGTCCTTGCAGATGTTCTTATGTTTTGATAGCCAGCTTTAGTCCTTAAGATAACGCTGAAAGAATTTTTATAAAAGTAATGTGATTGGTTAAAAATTTTAAATTTTGATTTCTTCTTTAACTGTGAATATATGTATTTGGTTGTTATGGCCGACTTAACCAACATATATTCTTAGCGTCAAATCTTACAAGGAGTTGTGCCGAATTCAATAAAATTCGGCACATATAAGTTTGATTTATGAAAATTGATATAGGAAATATTGCCAGCCTACTTCCGGTGCTTCCCATAAAAATTAAACAATTTTTTTAAATGTAATCTTTCTCTGTAATTTCAGTAATTAGTAGGCTGCAGCAACTTAGATTTTTGTTCACAGTGTTGATTTATAACCCTCTGTAAAACTTGAAAATAATATCGAAAGTAACCACTCCCCTTCTGGTACTTTCAATACAAGTGATACATTTAGTCAAATTTGATATACCTCACTCATTTGGCGTACAAATTTCTGAGAATAGAAAACGAATGAATTGCCACACTCCTTCTAATACTTCCCATAAAAAATATCTGATTAATTGAAATTAAATTTTCCACTGTGATCCTTAATCCGTAGGCTAAAGTTATTCAAAATTTCATTAGTTGCATTATAATGCTTGCGCTAAAGTTTTAAAAAATCAATAGGATTGAATTTTTATGACCTCCATTCAAATTCTCTAAATTTATTCATGTATTTCAAGATTAATATCTTTTCTTCAATTGTGAATGTAAATTGACAAACTCAGTGATCCCTCTATAATTTCTAAGCAGAGGTTTTTACAGAAATATAATTTTGATTCATTTATTGTGCGAACTTTTGAACAAGAACCTGGCGATCACCTTACCGAAATTTTAGCACTGCTCATTTCTGGATAACCGCTTACCGGTTTCTTTTTTATAAAATTAAAAAAATTTACTTCGGACATCATAATCCTATTAGATCTGTCCTCTTCAATATCATAACGCAAATTTATTCAAAAGAAATATAATAAATTTGAATTGTGACCAGCCATGGCATGACAGTTAGAACATCTCCACGATGCAATAGAGAATTCAAATCTCACAAAACCACCAACCACTATTTGGGTGGCGGTCACTTCGATGTGTCTGGCGAGCTGATCAAACTGTAACGTTCGGAATCGTCGTTAAATCGTAGATCCCATTGAATGAGCTTAAAAATAGAATAGGTGGAAGCACACTGAATGTTTGAAGTCTTCCCATAATCCATTCACGGGACGTAAGGGAATTTGATTTTTTTTCCAAGTCTGAATTACTTGTGAGTAATGCTACATAATGTATTTCAGGTCCATAGCATACATGACCGACCGTGGCCCGATTCGACTATCGTTCGCATGACCCCGGGTTCAACCCCACATATGCTCACCTGTCATTAGTTCACTTCTTAGGTCTTAGGAGTAGTCGCGTAATCGACAAATCTTGTAAATGCTTCTCAAACTGTGACGTTCGGAATCATCGTTAAACTGTAGGTCCTGTTGAGGGAGTGTAGAAATATAATGCATATAAAGTTTCATTCCTGAGGTGCAGGGCATTTTAATTAGCTTTTGACGTAAAGTTGTATAGAAAGTGAAAAATGCAGGGTTATCTAACCGAATTCTTTACATTTAACTAATTTATGCGATTTAACCCATTCAACAACAATTTAAAAAACTGCGGTCTACAAATTAGTGTTTACAGGGGGAAATCAAAATTCGGTAAACGCAAATTCGGTAAGCGCAACACGCGCTTTTAATATATAAACCTAAGAATACATAGGGCAAAACGGTCATTTATGTGGTAGGTATCATTCTCAGAAGTATGTTTATCAAACACATTATGTATGCCAAATTTAAGTTGAATTTCATAGCACTGCTTAAAAGATATGCAGCTAAGAATATATTGGCTAAATCAGTCATTTGTGAGGGTAATTTTGTGGTTAATTTTTCGATATATTCAGATTTCCATTCCCAATATGCCGTCTACACTTTTTTGTGGCGCCTTGAAATATTCGAAGCAAATTAAACGTTAAACATTTTATTCTCATTACCAAACAAGCTTGTCAACCCATTTAAGCCCATATGAAAACGTCGAATGAAAACTAAGTTTACTCCTTGGGGAAATAAACTTAAGTTCCATACATACCTTTTTTTTAATTTAACTTAAAAAGTTTACGGAGAAAATTGAGAGGAACTGTAGAGGGTTAAGGAGTAACCTTTGCTTTCGGTGTCTTTACTATGGTATGTTTTTCTTTACTCTTGATATTATATCAACCTCAAGTCCGATTAGATTTCGCAGTTCAGGTAAGAAATTCTTACAGACTCTTACTTTCATTAAAAGCTTATTTTATTGCTCTGATTAAATGGTTAACAGCGGCTGCTTGTTATAAGGGCAGACAGCAATAGCCTGTAATTTTAAATGCAATATTAATGTATATACAGGGTGTCCGTCGGGAAGGTATATTAGTCTTGACAGTTCATATTTGGCAGTTGCGAAGTACAGACGTTGCAAATTTATTATGGAAAACTATTCGATAAACCAACGTGTTTTAATCGTTAAAACATGTTATCAAAATCAATCATTGATTACTGTGACGATGAGAAAGTTTCGTGCAATTTTTGGGAGAAACAACGTGCCAACAAGACGCACTATTTATCGTGTAGTCAATGATTTCAAAGAAAGAAGGTCTGCAGCTGATGGGGCCAAGCATGGAATGCAACGTCCTGCAAGATCGGTTGAAAACATTGCTGCTGCTCAAGAAAGTTTTGAAAACAATCCATCAACCTCAATTCGACGCCGTGCTCAGGAGCTTGGTCTCCAAAGAACAACTTTGGCAACAATTTTGCACAAGGATTTTCATTTGTTTCCATTTAAGATTCAGTTGACACAGGAGCTTTTTCCACAAGACAATTTACACCGCCGTACATATGCTAATAGGATGTTACAACTCGCCCATGACAACTCCGATTTTCATGAAAAAATCATAATGATTAACGAGGCACATTCTCATTTGAATGGATATGTAAATGAACAGAATAGTCGGTTCAATGGAAACCCCTCAAATTATTCATCAGTCACCTTTACATCCACTAAAAGTGACAGTCTGGTGTGCAATTTAGTCAGGAGGATTCACTGGTCCTCACTTCTTTGAAGTGTAGTGGTAACTGTCAATGCGGAGCGATATCGTGATATGATTGATAATTTTTTACAGCCACAACTGCCTGCTTTGGGCTTGATTAGCATGTGGTATTTACAAGACGATGAAACATCGCGTACAGCCAGAATTACAACGGAATTACTGCGAGACCTCTTTCCACAACAAGTTATTTCAAGAAATGGTGATGTTGATTGGCCTCCACGGTCTCTCCGGACTTCTGTTTGTGGGGATATCTGGAAAGCAAGGTTTATGCAAACAAACCAGAAACACTTGAAAAACTCAAACAAAATATTCGTGATGAAATTAATGAAATACCGCGTGAAATGTGTGAGAATGTAATGAAAAATTCGCTCAAAAGGGCTCGCATTTGTGAGGCCAAAAGGGTGGACATTTATCTGATATTGTATTCCATACATAATTGCCGACGTTAAATAAAACATTTATCAATAAAAGATCCATTCTCTTTTATTTAATCAAAAATTAGTATACCGTCCCGACGGACACCCTGTATATATATTAATTATGTCTGTACGAGTATGTCGTATAGATACTTGCAAACAAGTGGCATTTTTAATACCACTCACTGGTTTGGGCGAAAAATATGGACTAGTATATGTTTTTTGGACACAATAACCGATCTCTCATGTCGCAGAAAACATAACCTCAAACCAATTTTCCCGACGGTACAGTTCACAAATATTTTAGACACAAATATTTTAGACTATCAAGTGGTGACAACTGCAAATATTTCACTACAAAAGATGCAGTGTTACATCAAATTCGTTCGGAAAGAAATAGTTTCTCTCAATAATGGTATATATTATTTGGTACGACAAAATTATTATACTCCAAAAATAATACTTTAAACACAGCAAATATCTTCTGGCCAAATATATTTCCTGATTCTTTAAATCATTTGAGCCATCTCCGCCGTTCTGGCTGGTAAGTAGGCACGATAAGTAAGCAAGATAACGGCAATCGTAATTCTTTGTGAAACTTTTTAGAATAGGGCACAGCCGGGAAATGTAAATGGACTGCATCGGCCCGTCTCTTCCTGAATCTCCCAAACAACTGACCAATTATACTCATTTTTTCAAACGTTCACGTCTACTACACCGTATTATTAAATTTAGTCAAATCTTGTATAGTTTAAAGTTTTGCTGAGGTAGTATCTGAGAATGAAGATGAACCGTTTTGTCTCACCCCTTCCGGTACGTCATATACAAATTGACGAAAATGCAATTTTTCCCCGTAACTCATAATTGGAAGGCAGCAACCATTTACATTTTTGTTCATTTTCTGAGAAAAACAATCAAACGACTTCTGGTACCTCCCATTCAAATGAACTATTCACCCCATATATATTATTACCTTCATATGGTGCAAGTATGTATATCTATGGTATCTGCGTTAAATTCAACCAAATTTGGCATAAATCATGCATTTAGTAAAGAAAATGGGCTGGAAATGAAATTGGACTGTAGTATCATACCAAACAAACTGACCGATTTAACGAAATTTTATTTTCCCCCTGTAAACCCAGATGTGTTGACTGCAGTAACTTACATTTTGTCTAAATCAATTAATTAAAATGTGATAGAAATATAGCGGATCGCCATTTGGGGTACGACCATTGAGAGGAATAACATTGAGAAACGAACTCGTTTACCTTAATTACTCTACGACCCATATATAATAATATAATATGCCCCTAGATTCATATCTGTCACTTAACTGCATTAATTCAGTGCTTATCTGTAGGAATCCAGTGATTTATCACGCCCCTTTCACCAATCCGCACTCATTTACACTAATGCGGCATATATATTTAATTCGGTTCACCTGACCGAAATTTCTGTACAGGTATTACTATAAATTTACGACATTTTCCGAATACGCATGTTTTTTCTTGGCAACCCTGGCATCAACCCTTTTTTGACATTGGGAGAGAGAATTAAAAAGATTTAATAAAATCAACTCACGCTAAAACTTTGTGTGTTTCTTCCGTTTTTATTATCAGCACTACTGGGATTGAACGAAATAATTCGGTAGGGGCAGAATGGCGATTTTTGAAATCTTATTAAGATAACAAGTGAGACGGCAGCGGGCAATCCGCATCACCTGATTTACCCGTCATTGTTTGTTTTTAGTTAATGAGTTTTGTCTTGTAAATTAGAGCATGTGAATACACATTAGGTGCGTTCTTTTCATTCGTATACGAAAAAAAAGTTATAAAAAATGGTAGAAGCATCACCGCCTAACATGGGTGTGGTTGGCTACACCAACAAAGTCAAGTCAGGTGTTGGCTATACCAACAAAGTCAGGAGTGGGTGCAAAACTGTGCTGGTTGCCGCAAGTGTACAGTAAATCGACCAGTTCTTGTCATTAATTACTCTAATTTAACCCTTTGCAGTGTGGCATTCTACGAGTATACACTGGCTGTGTATACTGGTCACTTTATATAAACTATTTTTAATTAGTTAATTTATGTGGGGGAATAGCAAAAATGATCTCATTTACATTTTCTAATTATGCAAATCATTATAATGCAATATAATAAACAAAAATATGTTACAATAGTCCCATTTGTATGGGAGCTACTTAAACGGGCGTGGCAGCAATGTTCATTTTCGAACGAGTGTATCAGATTTGGCAAGAATTTAGTATAATTAAAAAGGAGAAAATGTATGCACTAAATTTGTTATTTGTATATTATACAGTAGAGGGGGCGTGGTTACTTTATCGATTTTTCTCAAATTTTACTAATGATTATAAATTAATAAAATGAACAAAACAAATTAAGAAGAAGGTACTACAAGCGCCACGACGGTACTGTTACTTTTCATTCTTAAATCCAACGTTAGCACCCGAACGAATAAATGTATATATCGACCATGCTCTTTTGGTTGTTCCCATACAAATTAACCTATTTTCCCAAAATATTTTAGTTTTTCTTATAACTGCAAATCGTTGACTGACAATGCTGTGATTATTATATAATGCTTAAAATTTAACAGAATCTATCAATTATTCATTTCCCATCTGATACCTCCCATAAAAATGACCAATATAATCCATATAAGAGTATTTCATATCTTTACTTCATACTATGCCGAATTTTCGAGGGAAAAAATGGTTTTGAAATTTAAACCTTTTTGCACCAGACAATATGGAAAAAATCTTTTTTATAGGTATGTGGCAATGCCAAGCTATTCTTTTGTTTGTTTTTTTTAGTTTCCAGCACTGAAAGCGGTATGAGGCTATGTATGGGCTTAAATGGAATATTTTATTCAGTGGAAAAATTGCAAGAACATAATTTTGTATGATGAAATTAATTTTGTTGTTTTGCTGTTTCATATGGCCATTTGAAATATTGACAGAAGACAATATTTTGATAGAAACTGCTGTGGCAAGTGTTGGCATATGTGTTAATATTTTCCAAATACAATATATTTATTCGCTAATTGCATGTGTTAGTGTTTGTTTTATATTTGAAAATACTAATAAATACAAGACAAAACAACGAAAAATGAACAATACGCGCACACATATACTCACGTACATCATGCTCCTAAATAAATGTCATAATTTTACATTCTTCTGTCAGAGTTTATAGTAATCGTGAGGCCAGTACAAATTTTGACAATTACTATTTACCACGTTAGTGTCAAAATAAAACTATTCGTTCATATGAAACAAAGTCCAACTTACATTTTTCAGTAATAAGGTGCTCGATAATACATTTGCAAACTTATAGAATGAAATAGTAGTAAAAAGACACAATTTTATGAAAAGTATAAGCTGACTTCCGGCTCCAGCTTATACAGCGTGGCGCACGAACCATGCTACAAACGCATAACGGGGATCAATGGGGACCTTAATTTAAAGATGTTGAATGAGTTTTTTACCGAGAACTGCACCGAAGACGCATCTATTTCAACAACATTTGGTTCCAGCAAGAGGGAACAACTGAACACATAGCCAGACCAGCTACGGCGGATCTCCAACGGAAGTTTCCAAACAAATTAATATCCAGAAATTCCACTTTCCGTTGGCTCCCAAAGTAACTTGACCTGACTGCACCAGTCGTTTTTGTGGGGTTATGTCAAGCAAGAGGTGTACACAACTAAACCAAGGAATTTGACTGAATTGAAGCGGTCCATTAAAACAATAATTAAGGCGATCCCGACATGAACCTTCAGGCCACAATGAATAATTCTCAGCTGCTGCATATGCGCAAATGAATCTAGAGGTAATATATAAAATGAAATTGAATTTTCTGTACAATAAAAAATAAATAAATAAATAAAATACACTGATTAAAAAAAATTATTTGAATTTCTTATTGTATCACAATTGGTGCGCCAGTTTGTATTTCAGATTATATTTCTATTAGCAATTATTTGTTATAGCACAATAACAAATATTGGTTTTACGACGAGAAAATTTCCAGAAACATGTTTTCTTGTGAGACAATATAGCGGTGTTCATTATTGATTTTTTTCAGATTTCAAATTCTTTTGCATTAATTTCCAACTTCATTTTTATTCTCACTTCGGCTTAAGATGCAATTTTCTATTATTTTGTTATTTTTATTTATATTATCATTACTACAGTTTTAAAATTAATTTTAATATTCACAAGGCTTGAGATATATATATTTATGTATGTATATTCTACTAACAATAATAAATCTATTACCAAAAATAATAGTTTAACAAAACTAATAAAAGCAAATCAATACCGTTATATTTTCTCACAAGTTTTTCTTCGTGAAAAGAATGTAGCACAATAATAAATAATTGCTAATAGAAACATAATCCGAAATACAAGATGGCGCACCAATTGTGATACAATAAGAAATTCAAATAATTTTTTAATCAGTGTATTTCATTTATTTATTTATTTCTTATTGTACAGAAAATTCAATTTTATTTTAATTATTATATTTTTATTAATTATTTTTTTTATTTTTATTAAATTTATTATTATTATTATTAATTATTATTAATTTTAATAAATAATTTTATTTTATATTAAAAGGATACGTTGGATTCGAGCACCACATGTTTTTCTCCAAACAAAATATGGATAGCATTGAGATGCAGCTGAACGTTAAGATATGACACATGATATTTTAATATCAGCTTTGTTAGCTGTTTTTGGTATTCTGAATCTTTTTCCTTTCGCCATTTTTGGTTTTCTTCCTGCTCGAATATTTAGTAAAGTGAATTCAAGTTCATAATAAATAGTTTTTTTACGGCGGATATAAAGAATGAAGTGAAATGTCCGGTGGCTAAAGACGGCTATATAATACCTTAACCGTATAAGTGGCAATTGATTTGAATTCATCAATGTCATGTCATACATGTATGTTGTGTCAACCTATAGGAACCGACCAGTTGAATAAAATTTGCAAATTTTCGAAATGAGAATGGGTATTGGTAGAGTACACAAAACCGATTGACCGGTTTTAGTATACACATGTACACTTATTCAAAATAACTGCGTCATGTTTACTTCGAAATGTTGTGCAAACGAAAATCTAAAGCAAACCGATACGATTGCCTTTGCGCCAGACATTACGCCGAACGCCATAAACATGATTCATTCAACCTGCGTCGCAACTACGTCATTATAGGCACGAGACATGTAAACTGTTGACCTTTGAACCATAGCAAACTTTGTATTGTTATTGCTGCATTGAAAACAACACTGAACGTTAATATTACTGATGTGTGTTGTGCTTGATAAGGTCAGCAGTATGAAATATTATAAATTATCAGAAGAAAAAATAACCTGCCCTTGAAAAAATGTTGTGGGTTGACCTGTTTGGCTAATTACCAAATTATATTACTTTGACATTTATTGCTTTAATAAAAACTATATATTGTTGCGTGTTTTATATCCACGTATTTGGCTGATTACGACGTGATTAATAATATAAATGACTGCTACAGATTTCTTTCTTTAGGGTAATGGAACCATGTTCTGTAACGCATCCGGTGGCGGAAAGTTGCTGATATTAATTTTTCGATTTAACGGGAAAAACAAACATTATTTACAAATAAAACAACTTTTTCATTTCCAAACAAAGTTATGGCCTTAGAAAACCGGGTGATTAATTTTAAGCCGCTTCGAGCAATTACTTTGAACTACTATAGACACAATAATTCCGCGTTCTTGAGGAGGCTAACGCTCCATGACTTGTCAGGGTGTATTTTATATCTATATTCTTTATAAATGTAAAAGTCAAGATGACAGATAACGAAATTTTTTAAAATAAATATATTATTATGTATTACTTATATGCATATAAGTCATAAATTCGCGATGCCAACTGATTTCACCCAAAGGCGATATTTATAAAAAAAAAAAACAATTTACACTAGAGTACCGATTTCTCTTTTATTAAACTACCACAACTATTTGAAAGGTGCAAAACTAAATTCGTAGCACTATTTGCAATTGTAACCTGTTCACGCGTATTGTTTGTTTCGAACATACCACCAACGGCTGGATTTCACCCATCAATGCTTTCGGTTTTTGTACACCACTCCCGCCAGACCTGTTTAGCACTGTAGTCTAAAATGTACTAAATGCTAAATATGACACACAACACATCGCCGCCGCAGCTATGCTAGACACTGACTCAGAGATGACGAAATTCACTTTATTGTACTTTTATGCTTTTTAATACTGGCGAGATACGCCTGGCGTCTACTTAGTACATTTGAACTAACTAAATGTACGGAAAGATTAATTTCTACCAATTCATATAGAAATTAAACTATTTGCTGCTGTGTTTGTCCGAGAATGAAAATAAGATTTCGAAGTGAAATTAAGCCATATTCGAATGGGACGAAACAATTTTTATGTGGACCGAAACTATTTTATAATTCAGTAAAAACATTTTCAAATTAAGAGAAAAAAATTCAACAATTTTCAAGTTAATTAAATTATCTTCTCAGGATGATTTCGATTTTTTTATATTGCTGATATTGCCTATGTGTGTTATGCATGATAAGGTCAGCAGTATGAAATAATATAAATTATAAGACAAGAAAATTACCCCGTACTTGAAAAAGTGTTATGGGTTCAATAAATCGAAAGGTTAATATCTGTCAATTTATACAGAAATAAAACTGTTAGCTGTTGTTTACATTCGAGGGTGAATACGACATTTCGAGGTCGTATTTGAAATTAAAATTATGTTAAACTAATTGAAATTGGGCGAAACAATTTTCACATTTACCGAAACTAATTCAGTAAAATCATTTCGAAATTAAGACAATAAAATTCAACCCCTTTCAACTCAATTACATTTCCTTCTTAAGAGGATTTCAACTTTTTTATATGTTCACTTGGAAAAATAATGTTATATATCATTGCTTAAAAGAAAGTGCTTAAAATAGCAAGCATCTTTTGAAACAATGTAGCCCATAACCTTCTAAACCTAATGAGCGATTTCGCTTGGAATGTATTAAGACGGGATACGCTCATGCTTTGCGGTATCCCTCATATGAATTACTTAATTTAACCCAGATATGTTCAGAACTTTCATCCAATTGAACTAAATTTGGTAAAACATGAGACATTTAGTAAACTTAATTTTAAAAATAGAAATATACTTCGTTATCACGAGCCTTAGCGTACCAAGTACACGTTCAAGTTGTACCTTCTATATTCTCATTCGTAGAATTCAGCAACTTAAGTTTTTGTCATTTTGTTGGACCTGATACCTTTCATGCTAATGGCCGATTTAATTCATATATTATTACGTTCACAACTTTTATTCAGTTCTTCCAAATTTAGTGAAAGTTGGCACGTGCTAAGAAATTTGTCCCTGTAACTCTTAAATTGTTGACTGGATTAAACTAGAGTTTTACCCAAGACATTGTTTCGTAATAGTCTGCAAGGGAATCAACCAAGTGGCCACTCCATTTCTATTACCAATGAATCAAATTATATATTATATATACTTTTTGTTAGCTTTCAGCTTTTTTTTTGTTAGCTACTTTGTTAGCTTTTTTTTGATGGAAGTGTAAACAAACTGCGTTGTTGTTTTGAAATTGTCGTGACGTTATTCTTCATCAAATAAATTCAAACGCAGAGCAAGTTTTTGGGGGTAAAGGAAAATATAATATAAACATCTTCTCTGTACAAACTGTTTATTTATTTAACCTTTAAGGCGGTGGAACATAGTTGCATAATACCATAGCAAATCCAGCGGATCGTGAATAAAAATTTAAGGCAAGCTTAATTGAAGCAAAATTAAATTTCGAGGGAAAATAACCTGAAAGGCCATCTTCTTATGAAGAAATATCTTGGAAAACACTTGAGCAAATGTCTTTTCCAGGGAAGCAATGTCGTGGAGGACACTTTTCATATGAAGAAGGGTATTGGAAGATGGCTTTTATATAGTTAAGAACTGGGAAAACATTACATTTTTATTTACAAAAGACTTAGTCCATTTCAACTTTATTCTTGAAAAGTATTCCCCATGACATATTTCTTGTTGAGCAGTGTCTTCCACAACAGTTTTCATTATGTTTCCCATCGTTCTTTTCTTTATGAAAGATATGTTTTATAGCACTTTTCTACATGATATTTTGCTTTCGTGGTACTTTTCTGTTTCTCTCTATGTGAAAATTGTCTTTTATGACACTATAGAAAGTGCGTTTTTTAAACACTATTCTATATGAAGTTTATTCCTTGACCTTTTTTTTATATGAAAAGTATCCTTTATGACACTCTTTTATGTCAAAAATGCCTTTTTGGCATTTCTATATGAGAAACATGAGAAACATCCTCCATGACGCTCCTTTTACATTTAAAAATCCCTTAGAAGCCCGTTTTTTACAGGGATGTCTCTTTTCACAGGGGAGATTGTTTTCCAAGATTATTTTCTAAGCAAAAAATGCTTTTCCGCATTTTGAAAAAGAATAAATATAATATTGTATTCATTAGCTAAATGAATGTAAATTTTAAGTTATTACTATGTAATAACAGACATCAAAGTATATTAAAAACAGAAAGGGATTGTTGTTAGTTTACATCGATCGCCACTGGATTAATAAATATCAACTAATTCGGATTAACTAACTATATAGCAAACGATGAAATTTAATTATAGTTTTAGTTCATATCAACTACGTATTTTTGCAATCAATCAACAAATGTACTATTATGGGCCTTTTTTGTGCTCTGCGTCGCATTATCAACTGAAATATAACATGTCCCTTTTGTTGCTCGGTTTTATTTACCCCTATATCGGAATGAATTCTAATTATTGTTTAATGGGAAGATTGAAAAAGTACAATTTTCATCATTTCACTGATACCATTTTATGTGGAATTGTGCCATATCTGCATTGGCTGACTAAAATAGTGCGTGTTCACACAAGAGAGATAAGAAATATTGAGAGAGTGAACACAAAGACTAGACTGGGTTGCCACAGATTATGTGCAAAGTGGCTAAACAAATTGCTGAAGCTACAAGTAGGGTGGCGCACTAATTGCACTACAACAAGAAATCCGAATAACTTTTTTTTAATCAATGTATTTAATTTTTTTTTATTAATTTTTGTTGTTGTTATTTTATAACTAATTTTTTGTTATATAACTAATTGGTTTTGAAAATGATAGACCGTAAATGACCTCTATACCTATACACGCATATGCGATAAATGATCACAAAATTATTCATTGAAGAGTTGAAGTCGGGGTCGCCTCAATTATTGTTTTAATGGGCTGCTTCAATTTAGTCAAATTTCTTTGTTTCGTTTTGTATACCTCTTGCCCCATAAAAAAAGTATGGTGCAGGTGACCAGGTCTGGTCAGGTGACCTTTGTTTGGGAATTTTTGCTGGAGCTCCGTCACAACCGGTCTGACTATGTCTGCTGGTGCTCCTCCTTGCTTTAACCAAACGGTGTTGAAATGGATGTGTCTTCGGCGCTGTTCTGGATAAAAAAAGCTCCTTCAACATTTTTAAAAGACGGTCCCTATTGGCAGTTGACAGTAGCACGATTCGTGCGCCACCCTGTGTATGTAAGTCAGTTCATCTGACTGAAATTTCTACACTGGTTTTAAATTGCACCGGTTATCATAATACAATACACTTGATAAAAGTAAGTAACTGCAGTCTACTAGGTAGAGTTTAGAGGAGAAAAACTAAAGTTCCAACCATTCAGGCCGCAATGAATAATTTTCTGATCAGGTGTCGCATGTGCGTGAATGAGCATAAAGGTCATTTACGGTCTATCCTCTTATAAAACAATTAATTATGTAAATTAAAATGTAATTTTCGACACATAAAGAAATGCAATATATTGATTAAAGAAAGTCATTTAAATTTCTTATTGTAGTGCACTGTACTACTTCTACTATCGTTTCGCGTTGGTGCAAAAATGGACGTGTTGAGTTGCTAGATTCTTAAAAAATTACTCTGCCATTCGTTCGCACATGCAAATTTGTTAAACGTCTAATGATTGAACGGAAGATGCGAACCAAGAGTTATGTAATAAGTATGGAAGTTACTAGAGAGAGTTATCCGATTGATTTTTTTAAATTATACGAAGCATTATAACGCAATGTAGTAATCAAATTTAAGTAACTGCAGCCTAAGAATTAATGAAATTATAGTGACAAAATTTATTTCAATAAATCGGTCAATTTGTATGGAAAGTACCAGAAGTAGCATGTTAATTCTCTCCATTTTTATTCCTAGAACTTACTTCACCAATTTCATAACGTGTGCCAAATTTGACTAAATTCAATAAACCTACTAGAATGATGTGAAGCTAAGAATATGCGGCTTGAATCCGTTTTTGTTTTATTTTCATTCCCTGAACTCAAGCGACTAACATGTGCCAAGTTTGATTGAAATCAATATAACTGCTTAAAAGACATGAAGCTAAGAGTGAATGGGTTAAATGGATAATTTGTATAAGAGGTACCAGTGCCTTCCGATTACATTATCCGAACTTACTTAAACAAATGGATAACATATGCCAAAATTGACTAAATTCAGCATAACTACTATATAGATGTGAATCTATATGAAAATTTATATGAGAGGTACCAGAAGGTGCTTGGCAAGTTTAATAAAAATTTGCAATCGCTATCGTGATTACCTGGAAGCCAGACGGATGGACACCGGTCAGTTGGCATAAAAATTCGTGAAACACATTCGTTCAAAAAATATTTGATATTCTAGACGCTGTTCTGGGTATCACATTTTTGGTAATATCAAATGATATTCTATTCGTTCGGTTGAAGATATACAAATTTACGGTGGTAACTACGACCCCTCTGGCAACTCCCATATAATCACCTTTTTATATGTCGAATTAGTATTAGACTCAGTATATTTTAGCTAGCATAAAGCATTTAGTAAACTTAGCTTTACGCTGTCTCTTCTGGCACCTTTAATACTTTTACAGCAATACAAAGGATGTTGGGTTAAAATACATGCAAGTAAGTTCACCTAAATGGAATTTCTGTACTAAGAATTATGGAAAAAAGTAGTTACAAATAAATTACCTTACACGAGGCAGCTCGTCCGTCTGAAATTGCTCCACTGGTTGCCATATCAAATAATATATTATATATAAATACACCCCATCGTTACAGTTGGTTAATTTTGAAAACACTCATAATCAAAACTCCATACATCGAAAAATAAAATGGAAACTCTCTGTATGTTAAATGTAATAAATAAATGTTCTATTATTGTAAAATAGGGATTGTAATTCACATTTTGCTTAAGGAAAGTAAACTACATTTCTAATAAAAATTCTGTTTAGGTTAAACTTAATTAGAGTTAACTATATATATATGCATATACATATGTATGTATATATATATGTATATATGTATACTATATATATATATATATATATATACATATATATATACATATATCTATATACATATAGTGTTTAATTAACAAATTTATAGTTTAATATTTACTAAACTATACCAAATTTTTTCAATAAATATCTCTAAATATTTCGCA
The DNA here is from genome assembly GCA_019455685.1 of Philornis downsi. Classification (NCBI taxonomy): domain Eukaryota; kingdom Metazoa; phylum Arthropoda; class Insecta; order Diptera; family Muscidae; genus Philornis; species Philornis downsi. The sequence goes on along the minus strand of JAHXMU010000301.1, from coordinate 1,119,780 downwards.
GTATTAAATGCAAATATACTAATGGAAGAAATAACTAAAAATGTTCAAACAAAACTTTAAACAGTTCTTAACACAAAATAAACACAACAAATGTGGAATTGCTTGCCAATACATTGGTGTCCGGCGGTGTGTCTGTACTTCAGCAACTTTGCATAATCAAATAATCAAATACATTTTTAACACACCATAATCTGTATTCATTCATAACGTATAATTTTTCGGTCTTTATCATTATTATTTGCAGTTATGACGCAGCGCTGGGCTATTTTTTGCCCGAATCATTGTTTCCATCGTTGTTGCTGTTCTTCGCGAACAGAGACAATAGTCATAATTTACTTGTTCTCTTTTTGGACTTTGCATTGTGTTGTTCCAGTGTTTCACCCACTACAATGGTATCGTCTTGCAGAGACCAGGATTCTACCGTAGGAGGTCTATGTCTATTAATAAAGGGATTTATAATTGCGGCTACTCCCTCAGGGTTGTTTAAATGGACATGATGGGTACCCTCAACTTCGTGTAATTCAAAATGAGGATTATTGGATTTTAAAATTTCAATAACTTCTTCGCTCTCCTCATTAATGTAGTCCGATTCTGATCCTTTGATGACACAATATGGAACATTATGGATTTTGCGTGCCAATTCTGCAGCAAATGGCGGAGAAGTAGTGAATTCAAAATAGTATTTAACGCGACCATCGCGTGAGAAATAATATTTGTCCGGATACTTAGTGGATTTGGTAACATTCCGCTCTAAAATATGTTTGCAATTCTCCAAGGTAACCGAGCGGTTAGATCCCTCATACATCACTTTCAGCAGCTGTTCACGTGTATATGCCGGTGGTTCCATTTGGTGGGCCAATTGCAAACGTTCATCCTCTACCAAATACTTTTCAATATTATTTCGAATGAATTCGATTTGAGCACTCGGGTTACGATAACGTGTGCGTACCACATCAATACTAATTAGCATATCCAACCGATCATTGTATAACGAAGCAAATATAAAAGAGATCATGGAACTCATTGAGTGAGCCATAAGTGACACTTTTTGCCATTGATACTCCTCCATAATACGTAAAATTACACAAACGTAGTCCACAGCATGGTATATTATTCCCTTGGGTAATTTAGGAGATAGACCGTGGCCAGGTAAGTCGATACAGAGTACACCGAGGTGATCCGGTAGCAGAGGTATGAGAGTATTCCAGGTGCCCATATTATCAAGCCAGCCGTGCAAAGCTAAAATCGGTCTTACTTTGCGATCTCCATACCATCTACCGGCCACGTAACCCCAGGGCATTGGGATGCTTAAGTCGATGAACTAGGAAAAAGAAAATAAATAATTGTTGATTACACTAAATTATAATTGAAAATTTTAACTCATTTTTGTTAACATGCAATGGGAAGAATTTTTGTGTCCTTACTGAATGACTCTGTGTGCACTGAACACCGAGATTCTTCTTCTCCTTCGAATGTGAATGATGAAAACGCCTACTGGTTGGGTTTGCCATCCACATCAGTTAAATAACGCCACTAAATGCTTATAAACACTACACAAGTTCTGAATAATACAGGCAAGACAACTCTATCCAATAATCTCATAACCCTGCTTAAAAACACATTGACACTCCTGCTATTCAGAAGATTTTTTTGGCAGGACTTCGATGTACCTGATATAAGGAGGCAGCAAATCAAACATATTTTTCTAGCGATTTTTCCAGTTTTCTGTTAAATACCTGTCATTTGAAGTGTTATTTATTTAGTGAAAGATTTGCCATTTACGAATAAGGACCATTTAATAGCCGAATAATGCGTAAAAATAGTTAAAACTTACTGCAAAAGTGATGATTCAAACGTGGGCATTCAATCGAACAAAGTTCATTTCGATAAAGATCATTTCGCACTCGGTGGTAACGTTAACAAGCAAAATTGTCGCAACGTGATTTTGGAAAAGCTACATTCGGAAAAAGTGACTGTTTGGTGCGTATTACGATGTGGAGGTATCATTGGGCCGCATTTTTCCGAAAACTGTCTCAAAAAGGATACAAGTATATTAGTTAAAACAGTAAAAATAATGTCTGTGTATTTTTGAGGCATCATTTCCATCCCGTGTTTAATTAGAGGATAAAAATATCTATCCTACCTGCTTATCCTATCTTACCCAAAAAGAAGAATTTTTTTTTTTTTTTTTTTTTGATTAGAGGACTAAAAACTTGTTATTTTGTCGGAAGAAGAAACATGCAGAATACCATTAATTTGGATGTTAAATCGAAGTTGACAGGAAATTTGGAATGTATATTCACAACATAGTTACAACTCTAATTAAGGAAATAAATTTTTTTAACACGTTGATGTCTGAACATACCCTGATTGAAGCCAAAGTCGAAGAGAGCAAGTAATCAATTTATGACTACTTAGAGAAAACATACGACAAAAATAATGCAAAATTTTAATGGAAAGATGTTGTTATTCAACAATTAGAAAACACGATTTATATAACACTAGCGGGCCCGGCGAACTTCGACTCGCCACAATTTAACGCCTTCAGATAAACTCCCGAGTAATAATAAAAAACAGATAGCTCAAATTTCAATGTGATTTGTTTGAATGGAATCGAAACCAGTAGAGAGCATTATGATGAACAATATTTTTTGATTTGTTTTCCGGCGCAAAAACAAACAACGAAGACGGTTGTCCCCAACACGCGAACTGGCAACGTAGAGCTGACCGTACGAAAAACAGGGAGATTAATCCCACAGACTTCCAACGATTGGCCTTGCGATTTATTGATTGTCATCGCAAAAGCTAATCGAATGGGGAACTGAATTCTCTTGAATTGGTATGGAAGATCAGTTGGAGTTATCGAAATTCGTGGGATAAGGACTTCCTCTCCTTTGAATTTGTCCTTGATGATTGTCGCTTGAATCACATTGTTCATCAGTTTCTTGATGGACAATTGCGTACCATTGCACAATTTCGGATGATTCAGATACCTTCAGCTGTAAATTATGCGGCGGAGTTCCTGGCACATCATGCGAGTTCAAAAATTCCGTCGGATAGTTTGTCGCTTCATCCTCGTCGGTCACTCTGTCAATAGATTTGTACGAATGCTGTTCCCCAGCGATTTGACTTTGAATAATCAAATTCAAGCTATCGACGTCCTTACTCTTAGCTGCTGTTATTGCCAGTTCACTAATCCAATCGAGATTTTTATAATGCCGGGGAACACTTTGGTGATGAGTTCCTCCTTCGACAATGTGATGTGGTGATTGTGCAACGCGAACTTGTGCAATATGGGCACGTCTCCATTCATTTTGTTCAGCGCGTTCCTCTTGCGTTTAATTATCACAAACATTCTGACTAATTATTGGACGACATGTACGAAGTCCAAGGTTTGATCGTCTAATAGGTGGAATTAGTCAAGCAAATAACTCTCCTTGAAATAGAATAAAGTCGTTGTTGACTAATTCAATTAAAAAGCAAATTATTAAAAAAAAAAAAAAACTTACGAAATGAATGTATCGCAATAAATGCCTGCAATCCAATAAGATGACCTAACTTTTTATACGCAAACTTATTTTCTGAAAAAATGATCGAATTGATAAATATTGCACTGAATTTCAATTGATCGTACTGTTTGTACCATTTACTGATGTGATACGCGATATATGAGTATCCGAAATCAGTGTAATAATAGAAAAAACTCGAATCAATTGCAGCAGGAAATATAGCGCATTTGTTTAATAGAAAATGACAATGCGAAAAGTGCACCTGTCAAATTGCGCTCAGCCTAAGTTAACGTATAACGCCATCTACGGGGTTGTGGCATTAAACGCAGCGCAGCGCCATCTGTTATTTATCTCGTTAACTTCTCCACCCAAAATTCATGCAAAATATATTTTATCACAATAAATTTCATAATTTTCCGAACTTTACAACGAACTTTCCAACTTTACACAGTCCAAAATCAAACAAATTGAAAATTTTCCGGAATTTTCCGAGTTTTCCACTATTAGTTTTCTATTTTGCCATTCGAAAAGCCATTCCGGAACAATTGCACACAAAATTCCATACGAAAAATTCATTTTCGATTTTTTCAATTTTCCCACTTTTCCGGAGGGTTTCCCCAAAATTTTCTTTCATAAAAGCCTTCTCCAGGCAATTACAAACAACTGAAAAGAAAAATTTGAGCCAAATCGGCCCAGCCGTTCTCAATTAATGAATTACTATACATTTTTCACACCATTATTATATATATTGATAGCTTGATCTTCATGTGGACTTTCAATCACTCGAGAATTTTTTGATCTTGTAGCCGTACGGCCTCTGCGACCAATGTTCCTACGTCTGATTGGCGGCATCTCACTCACTTATTATGAAAGTTAATTGAAAACAAAATCAATACTATAATCTAACACTGTTTCTGACCGAAATTCATTTTTATATATAAGAGAAGAGAGAAGAAGAAGAAAAGAAAATGTTCTTCGTTTTTTTCTTATAAAAAAAGTTATTGCTGAAATTATACTCACCAACACCTATATTATATTGCACAAAAAATTTGACCGCACAATAGCACTGAATAAGGCTCGTAAACAATTTCCACAAATAGCACTAATTAGGAATTTTTTAAAGTTTAAGCTTAGGCTAAGTAAAAAAAATTGAGAAGTGAAAAGAAGGAAACATGATTGACAAAGTTACGTGTTTGAGTTTCTCCTAAAAGTTTCTCATACATAGAAAAATGAGAAGTGAAATAAAGTCAGAATATGAAAAACTTAAATTTTCCTATAACAGGATCAGAAATAATGGTTTTTTTAATTTTTGATTTCTTTGGGTGGTACCACGCCTATTTGGCCAATCCCGCCCATATTTGCAGCAGAATTTACAATATGTAAACCGAACTTATATACCAAATTTTGTTCACATACTGTTAGCCGGAGCAGAAATAATGGATTTTTAATTTGTGGTTTGTATGGGAGGTACCACGCCCCTTCGTCCAATCCCGTCCATATTTGCAGCAGAAGTTACAATATGTACACCAAGCTTATATACCAAATTTTGTTCAAATACCGTTAGCAGGAGCAGAAATAATGGATTTTTAATTTGTGGTTTGTATGGGAGGTACCACGCCCCTTTATCCAATTGGACCGAAGTATAAATATAAACCACTCGGAGCGCCACTCAAACGCATACAAAAAATTTTATGCAAATCCGTCACTCCGTTCTTTAGTTATGCTGTGGCAAACACACGCCAAATCATTTTTATGTATATGAGATGACTGGTTTGGTGAAATTCAGATTGCTTGGTTACGTAGCTTCGGTGTAAATGGAGTGTTACTGTAAGCAGCTGGGCCAAGTATGCTCTATTTCAAATACCCTGTACTTGATTATATACCGATACAACAATTTTAGTAAAATGAATTATGAAATCCCCTGGCACTGGTGTAAAAGTATGCGTGGTATGAAAAAGGTTCTTATAAAAAATAAATCTACTCTCAATAAAAAGGCAATAAAAGGAGCAAAGTAGGAAATCTGAAATTCTCCACTAATTTTTGCTAATTATGGACAAAAATTGAGTTATAAATAATGTTTCTAATTCGATTTAAAATTATTTTTTATTATATCTTAAAACCGACGAGAAGAAACCATAAAGTTGCTTGTGGACTTATTTTGTTTTGACGCCGCCAGAGAGCGCCAAATATACAGTTTTCTAACGGAAATTGCATATAAACGGATTTTGATGGTAGATAGAAATAATTTGCAAAAATTAATTTTTAACCAAATTGTTAAGTTATTTATTTTTGTTATTTTATTAACGATTGGCAATAAAAAGATTACATTAATGTACACAAAGTATATATTTTTAACATAAAATATAAATAGAACTGCCAAAAATGGGCTCAGTAAACATCTCTTTTTGGAGGAGAATCAAAGTTTTGTGGAGAAGGACTGCCGAAAACATTTTAAAAAGTTTGGGTGAACATATAGAAATTTGATATAGAAATTTGAGAGCTTAGTAATTTTTTTTTTGCTTGGAACTTCTCAGAAATGTGTTTACCATACGCATGACGCGTGCAAAATTTGACTCAATTCAGTACAACTGCTTGAGGGGAGGAAAGAGAGAGAGGCCTAAATATATATAGGTCAGTTTAGCCATTTATGAGGAAGTATCAGAAGGCGCTTGGTTACTTGACCGATTTTTTTTTATTTATGCAGACTATTATAAATCAATGAATGCGCAAAAAATATGGTTTATTGCAGTCAATCTCTTAGAAATTTCAGAAGAAGATTTATTAGAATGAGCTTCATTTGCATCCTTTGGCAATCACTCAACGCATGCTAGATTTGGTTATATTTGGTATAACTAAAAAAGGTATGAATCCAATAAAATTGTGGGTTATATTTGCAATTGGTGTGGAAGGTACCAGAAACAACCTAGCTATCCACTCCATTTTTCCAAATGGGCCGTGTTTTCGCAGTTTACGGGTTAAGAAAAATTTGAAATTGGAAAAATAAGACTCTTTATCGAAGGTATTGAAAGAGCCGGATCAACATACCACATTTCCAATCCCTGACTACGATCAGGAAATTTTAAACAGTTATATAAGGCCGTATCAAATGATGTCTATCTTCATCCCTTCGAGTGGAGGTATAAAAACAGCACTGGTGCTTTGAAGAACGTTGCATTGCGCCTTGGAAAAGTGATAATGCATACAGGCAATTGCAACAGTTATGAGAAAATCTAGTTAAGAGAAACAACTTTGTTCCGAAAAAAATTAAAAAAAAACGCATTTAAAAGCTGTTAGTTTCGAAAGGCTGATATGATGATACAGACTGCTCATCAGTAACCAAAAATAAGATCAGGAACATCGTGACATTACAACAAAACAGCTACTGGCCAAGAGCTCTTAATGAGCATGCATCAGCCCCTACATGACTTGACGTAACGGAGATAACTAACAACTGACATCTGAGCGCATTATGCCTGTGCCCAAAAAATACATGAAAGAAAAAGGAGTAAGAACTACAGCTGGATTTTCCATTCATTGCACATAAGTTCCGATCGGTGGAACTACAGGACTACAGTCTATTTATCCGATCTCATTGGACGTAGACAGCGTGACTTTAGACTTGGTAGATAGACAACAAACAACAAATTCTCGTAATAAATAATTGAAAAACGAAAAAAAATTATTTACAAATACAATTTTTTATAAATAAGCCTTACTTTGCGTACAGTGTTGGCAGAACTTGATAATGAAAAGAAGCTAACATTTTGCTGAAAAAAGCTAAACCAAGTTACAATTTCTAACCCTATTATTCATTACCGGAGAATTCAAAACTATAAATAAGTTCTTGTGGCCAGAAATTGTAGGGTCATCTATAATGCAATTGTTGGCCGTCCCGAAACTAGCCGAGCTGATGCACAGATGGAGCCAGTAGTTTGAAAAAAAAAGTATTTTGATGAAAAGAGGCAACCCACAAAACATATGCTTTAAGTTTCAAAACGCCACATTGTTTAGTATTTTTATTTGAACCATAAAAAGTAAACGATCTCAATAAATTTGTTAACAATCAATATTAAAGTCGAGCTAGATTCTGCTCTTGGGGAAGCTGCTCCTTCGTTTAAGACTGTAAAATATTGGGTAGCAGAGTTTAAACAAGACCGTAAGAAGAGCCGCGCTTGCTTTCAAAAGAGCAAAAACAGCGTCGAGAATTTGGTATCGCGGAGCGCATTTCCACATCAACGTCAACTTTATTAATTCCCAAAAACGTACAAAGTTGCTCTATTTATACTAAAACTACTTATTCTAGAAAGTGCTACAATATTTCAGAGAGAACACATATTTACATAATGGGTGCAACAAACACAATCATATTTACAGAATAGTGTTGTATATCATAGACTTAACAATAACAATTATAGATAACAATAGACTACATAATGGGAGTGAGAGGAACAAACATAACTTATTGTCGTAAACGTAATTCTAATAAAAGTCCCACCCACAGATTAAGAGGGAAAGGGATTACATGCATCATACTTGAATGTTCAGGGAGCGGCTATGATGATCTTTCTAGAATATACACTTAGAGAAATTACACTCATATACAGGTGGCGCAATAGAACGTGCATATTTAAAAAATAAAAAATAAATAAATACAAAAGGTATGGTTAAAATAAATCTAAGGCATTGTAGAGTAATAAATGGAGTTTATTATTTAAAAATAACATCATCTAAATGGTGACACTCTCTACGATGGCACTCCTCTAACCGCAAACGAAAATTATTGAAAACTTTCTTCAGTAATACTGGCGTAATGGCTGCCATTTCACCACGGTTATTCTCCTTGAGCTGAACGATGTTTCTTGGATTATTACTGTAGACTTTGTGTTTGAGGTATCCCCACAAAAAAAAGTCAAGAGGCGTCAAGTCTGGACTACGTGGGGGTCATGGGATATCACCCTCTCAGTCTGCCAGGGAACATCTGCTCCACCACCGCCATGAAGTCATTTGATGTGCGACAGGTAGCTCCATCTTGTTGGAACCAAGTTCACTGTTCTTGAACTTTCAATTTCTGGAGCCAAAAATCCGTCCAACATCTCAACATAGCGTTCCGTATTAACCGTGACGTTTTGGCCCCGCGCATTTTCGAAGAAAAAATTACCAATTATTCCTCTGCCAGAGATTGCTGCCCATACTGTCACTTTAGGACTATGCAATGGTTTCTGGTGTTTGATTTTGGGATTTTCATTGTTCCAGTAACGACAATTTTGACGGTTTATGAACCCATTCATAAGGAAATGAGCCTCGTCAGAGAAAAGGATATTGTAAAAATTGGAAAATCGATTAAGCATTTCATTAGCAACTGCGAGCCTTGCTATGAAGTCAGACCCTTTCAATTCTTGTGTTAATTGCAGCTTATATGGATGCAGTTTAAGATCAAATGTTAAAATTCGTTGCAAACTTCGTCATGATAATTGTAAGACAGACGATCTCTTGCGAGTCGACATTTGAGGATTTCCTCGTACTGACTCCATAACTCTCTCAACATTGTCTTCGGTCCTAGATGTTCTTGGGCGATCATTTGCTTGTGGTTTAAATGTTGAACCGGTCTCTTCAAAACGCTTTACCCATATTTTAATTAAATTAGCTTCACTAATTCGCCGTAGTCCATATTCAGCACAATATAGTCGCCTAGTAGCAATATATGAACGAGAGTTTTCGTAAAATGCGCGCACGCAAAATGCGCGACGCTTCCCATCGAAGTGATTCATAGCGAATAAAACTGGAAAATAAAAAATGGCTCGGTGGTAAAAGATTTGCCAACAATGAAGACATGGAACATGGGGTTGACGGCTATTTTAAGGAGTTTGAGAGTTCTTACTATAAAAAGGGTATAGAAGCTATTGAATATCGGTGGAAAAAGTATACGCTGCTAACAAAAAGTTTATGTTGGGAAAAACGAAAATGTTTCCCAAATTAGTTGTATCTTCTTTACTAAGTAGGCTAGTTTTGCGACCGCCCTTGTAAGTTATTTACTTCCGATAGTATCCTAATATTTGCAAAAAAACGTTACTTTTAAAGTTATAACAAGACAAGACTTACATTCTGATTCGAATATTTTCTAACCAACACTAAATCCGAACAAATAGCAAATTGCGTTGCGTGTAAAGTCATCATTGTTTTAAATGGTTAGATTAGTATAAAAATCTGCAATAAATGATTATTTGAAAGCTACGTATTATGACAAAATTTTCTCTGTGATTTTTATATTCTATCATAAACTAAAACGTTTAATACATTTTCTTCGATAGGCATGCAAACGATCAAACTATGAAAGAGGCCGTTTTATTAGCAAGACAAATAAATAGCAAAGTAAATAAAAGAAAATTTAAATGTTATTACAAACATTTACAATTTTGTCCAGAACTGAAATCTATTAAAATTATAACATATTTTAAATTTAAATTTTGATTTTGCATCAAAATGATAACGTAGCCTAAATTCAAAATCCGACTTTACCTCATAATATTAATCAAAATGATCAAGACATTGTTTTAGGTTGATTTTCTTAATAATGTTGAATTGTTCGCACATCTTTATTTAATAAGGAAGACGCAGAGAAAATAAGTTTATTTAGTTAGATTTTCTGTACAAATTAGGATATAGTACCACTTTAGTAGTCTTTTTAAATGTTTAATACAGGGTGGCGCAACAGAACGTGCATATTGCATCATCTTTTTTTGCGGGGTAGAAAAGGCGCGGGCGGCGGGGGGGCGCCTACATCGTTGGGTTGACGGGCTCATGGAGTTTTAGTCGCTATGAATCATTTTGACGGGAAGCGTCGCGCATTTTGCGTGCGCGCATTTTACGACAACTCTCGTTCATATATTGCTACTAGGCGACTATATTGTGGTGAATATGGACTACGGCGAATTAGTGAAGCTCCGGGTGCTAATTTAATTAAAATATGGGTAAAGCGTTTTGAGGAGACCGGTTCAACATTTAAATCACAAGCCAATGGTCGCCCAAGAACATCTAGGACCGAATACAATGTTAAGAGAGTTATGGAGTCAGTACGAGGAAATCCACAAATATCGACTCGCAAGAGATCGTCTGTCTTACAATTATCGCGACGAAGTTTGCAACGAATTTTAACATTGGATCTTAAACTGCATCCATATAAGCTGCAATTAACACAAGAATTGACAGAGTCTGACTTCATAGGAAGGTTCGCATTTGCTAATGAAATGCTTAATCGATTTTCCAATTTTTACAATATCCTTTTCTCTGACGAGGCTCATTTCCTTATGAATGGGTTCATAAACCGTCAAAATTGTTGTTACTGGAACAATGAAAATCCCAAAATCAAACACCAGAAACCATTGCATAGTCCTAAAGTGACAGTATGGGCAGAGGAATAATTGGTAATTTTTTCTTCGAAAATGCGCGGGGCCAAAACGTCACGGTTAATACGGAACGCTATGTTGAGATGTTGGACGGATTTTTGGCTCCAGAAATTGAAAGTTCAAGAACAGTGAATTCCAGAACTTGGTTCCAACAAGATGGAGCTATCTGATGTTCCCTGGCAGACTGATTTCGAAAAGAGGTGATATCCCATGGCCCTCACGTAGTGCAGAATCGACGCCTCTTGACATTTTTTTGTGGGGATACCTCACACACAAAGTCTACAGTAATAATCCAAGAAACATCGTTCAGTTCAAGGAGAATATTCGTGATGAAATGGCACCAGTATTACTGAAGAAAGTTTTCAATAATTTTCGTTTGCGGTTAGAGGAGTGCCGTCGTAGAGAGGGTCACCATTTAGATGATGTTATTTTTAAAATATAAACTCCATTTATTACTCTACATTGCCTTAGATTTATTTTAACCATACTTTTTGTATTTATTTTTTAATCTATTTTTTAAATATGCACGTTCTATTGTGCCACCCTGTATATTATATTTTTCTTTATTCGATATGAAATCAGTTAGTTCAAACGAAGGACAGCTTTATTGTATTCGCAGAGCTTTCTTTCAACGGGACAAAACTTTTCGTTTTCACATTGTTTTACTTTGAATTGAGTTTTCCTGCAGTAGTTTTAAGCAGAAAATATAAATTATTTCAAGATTTCTTTATTCTGAAGAATGAGTTAAAAGAAAATACTTGGAAAAAAGATAAATCTGGCGGGATGAAAGCTAAATAGGGCAACACTGTTTGTTTGGTAGAATTATATTTCCGATTTACACGATTTTTCATGCAAACGTTTTCAGTTTCAATTTATTATCTATCAATTTATTATCTGCCGTGTAAATATAGAGTTGGGTGTATTTGCAACAACATGTTTGTTGACATAAACAAATACCATTCGCTGGTTAGATAAATGCAGATCCAGGGGGATGCAGTATATTCTGTTTTTTTGGCGTATGATTTAGATACACTTATATGTAAACAAACGCCACACATCGGACGGAGATACTAATAACGAATATTTCACACATTTGGTGGAGTCAATAAAACAATTCTGATTTTCATGACATTTTTATTGATGTACATTAAATCGAATGTTTAGATGGAACATACCGCTCTATCGATTTTTCGGTTTAAAAATTAAGGGATAAAACACACATAAAGTTATGATTTCGATGAAACTTTAATTCCATTATAATGCTTGGATCTTGCCATTATGTACGAAAGAAATACAATATTATTGAAATGACAGACTCTGGATTGGACCTTTTTGAGGTAATTTCGACCATTTTTTCTCATTTCAGGCAGTATCTCGGCGATAACGACGAATCTCGGTTTTCAAATGCTTCAACGGTCTTTGACATAGCCTAACAAAAAAGGCTAACGGCGTTGAAGCGCATGGTCTTGGTGGCCAATTAACGTCGCCAAAAACTAAAATTACGCTTTTTGGAAACTTCTCATGCTATAAAGCCAAAATCGGTTATGTTTGTAGCTCGTGGCACCGTCTTATTAAAATCGCGTATAGTTTCGTTCATAATCTTCAATTGCAGGCCACAAAAGAGTCGGTTGTCATTCGGCCATAGCGCTCTGAATTGACGGCGTCATTTTCGAGAAAAATACCTCCAAACCATAATGCGCACCAACAGTCACATTTTCTGGGTGCAATGGTTTTTCCACAATCACTTCTGGGTCCTACGAGCCCTAGATGCGACAATTTTGCTTGTTGGCGTAACCGCCAAGTGGGAAATGAGCTTCGTCGCTGAAGAAAAGTTTGCTCGAAAGCAGCCAATTAGCATATTTATGGCGTTGTGAATGGTCAGTCGTCTTTAATTGATATTATGACCCCAATTGTTGAGAACGCCGTGGAATCGACAAATTTGGATATTCTGTCTCACTTTCACTAACAGAAATGATATTTTCGGCAGTGCGTACATTGGGATGATGCCCATCTATAACGCATCCTCTCACTTCAAATTTCTCTATAATCTTTCCAATTCCCAGTACAGTAAGTCTATTATGATGACCATAATCACCCCGTTATGCACGAAAAGTGCCCACGTTTGAATCATCACTTTTGCAGTAAGATTTAACTATTTTTACGCGTTCTTCGGTTGTTAAACGATCCATATTCGGAAATTGCAAACCTTTAACTAAATCAATAACACTTCAGATGGCAGGTATTTAACAGCTGGCAGCCTTGCCAGACTGGCACCTTTAAAACCACTTATCGGAATTTCAATGAAACATTATATTTGAATGATTGTCTTGTGGTTATGACGTGGGTTTCGCAGGAACTTAGAGAAAAATGGATGCGGACAATTCTCCGGACACTTTTTGATATATATTTTCAAGTGTTTACGAAAAACTTTGATGAAATCTAGACAATATGTATTATTCAGCTATGTAAAACGTTTGTAAAAAAAATAATTTCAAACTTTAATGCAATGCAATACAGTTTCTTAGAAAATATAATGTTTGTTAGAAATCTTTTTCGTAAATATTGGTAATGAAAATCTCCACTCAGTATATTTCTCATATCGAAATTTCATAATTTGTACTTCGCTGCACTCAGCATTTTCAATACTCAAGCGGAAATTGTCAATTTATATTTTTAACGTCTTTTTTAAACTTGCTCCCTTACGCCGCGGTTACACTTTCAACTTTTGTTGCAGCGTCTTTTACATATACTACTTGTCAGAATTCGACAAAATCGACAGCTGTGACGTAGGCAACCCGCAACCGGTAGAACAACTTTATTTGTGAAGATGTCGTCGGCAAGGAAAGTAATTAAAAAAGTAACATCGGCGTTAATTTTGCATTTTGCATTCGGCCGCAATATCGTCATAAGCCTTCACTTTTAAATCATTTCGCCTGTATATTGGCGAATTCATATTCCACAGCGCTTCACGGCTTCTATAAAACTCTATAAAATGCAATAAATCTGCTTGCTTATTCATTTTATAAAATTATACTTTCAGATAAGCCAAACAATTTTTAAGTTTCACAAAAAACCGCGCTTCATTTTACAAACAAACCACACGATTTATCGCAATCAGCTGTTTTGTTGAACCATTCGTTGAAACAGTTGTTGTAAGGAAAAATCGTAAGCAACCGGCGTTCAACTAGAAAATGTGTGAGTGTATTAGTGAAAAAATATGAGTGTGTTGAAGGTTGCAAGCGATTTGTTGAAAGTGTAACCCCCGGGTTAGGAGTTCGATACATATTTTGAAGTTCACAACTATGACGATATTTTTCGCGGTCTAATTACAACATTTGTATTGTACTGTGGTATCAAGAAGAAATAGTAAATAAACATTTTCGATATTCTTACACCTTTTACCAAAATAAATAAATGTTTATGTCATTTCATACGACTACCAGTGTATAAATTTCGGTCAGATCAGCTGATCTGATTTCAAGTCAATTTGGCTTGTTTTGACACAAAAAAGTATAAGATATGAAAGTAAGAATAAGTTAGTTAACCGGTCATTTGTATGGGAGGCACCAGAACCGGCGTGGCTACTTCATCAGGTTTTCTCTTGTTTAATAGAAAATTGGAGACTCACAATGTAGTAGATCAAAATGTTGACTACTACAGCATACTAATTGGGAATTGCAGAGGTACGTATGACTGAACTTAAAAAAAGTCGTCAATTTGTTTGGGAGATACCAGAATGAGAAGGTTAATGTGCCCCGTTTATATTTTGAGGCTCTTACTGCATCAAACACTGAACGAATACCAAATTTGATTGGATTTTGTGCAACTACCTATATATGAAAGATATCAACCTAAGAATACAATAGTCAAATCAGTCATTTGTATGGGTTAGTCAGTTAGTCGGGCAATTCGAATTTTCCCGAATATTATAAATAATAAGCCAATAATGTAGTGGTTACAAATTTAGGTTATTACATATTACGTATGAGAATTTACAGGGACTAAATTGAATTCCGAAAAATCGGTAAATATGCATAGATTGTACCAAAAGAATGGACTGATATAGCCGGTTGCGTTTTAAGAAATTCATAAAGATTTACAACAGTTATTGTATCTACCAGCCAGCCAGCCAAGCAGACTCTCAATCAATTTAAAAAATCATGAAATGTATTTGGTTAAAAGATACTTTTAGTTCCCTTTTTTTTCTTGTATTTTTGATGATACATATCTTCGTTTCTTCGGGTAAAGATATATAAACGTAAAACAGAAAAGGTATATTTGAAGTTCCAACTATATTTTAATTAAATTTGTTTCGCAACTTCATGATTCTATTGGGCGATATACCTTGTCTAGTTAATTGGCTGGTAGACACGATTATTGCCATAAATCTTGATGAAACTTTCTAAAAGTTGGCACAGACTAATATTTTTCCAGATCGTAGCCCATTGCCGTTTTCCGAAATTCAGTTTTTCCTAATTCGTAGATTGCAGCAAACTAAATTTTTGTCCATTGAACTTTCGTATCATGATGGATGATTAAGCACGCCATTTCCCAAAGAAAAGCTGATTTAACCCGATTTATTCAGGTACGCTATATTCAGTCAAATTTGGTAGAGCGTTTGCTAATACAAGAACGAAAATGTTCAACCTGTCATGCCACTTCTGGTATCTGCCATACAAATGAGCCTACAGCAACCTGGGTGTTTGTCCGTTATACGAGTACTGATTTATTATGATTGGTAAATCACCCAACTAACCGCTCCACTTCCAATACAATGGACTGATTTAATCCACAAGTTCATAGCTTCATATCTTCCCAGCAGTTGATTTAATTTAGACTAATTTGGCACATATTTTGCGACTGATAAATTAGTTTCATGAATGAAAATGGATTAGAATGACGCAACAATTCGGGTACTTCTAATACCAATTAAATATTTTGTCGAAATGCAATTTTCCTAGTAATTGCTAATGCGTAGATTTATGTTCTTAGATTTGTATCTCTTATTCAATTGCACTAATTTCATTGTAACTTAGTAAGCAATAGACCATTTTTTATACAAATTAATTCTGATTAACCTGTTTTGTTCCTCCGCCTTGGGATGCTCACATACAAATTAGTCGATTTAGTAAAATTCAATATTATGGACATTCTTTCTATATAAATTTAAATTAATTTTTATTGAGAATATGTTGACATTCTCAGCATCAACAACGTGGAATGTCTGTGACCCAGATTCTTATAGTAATGACATTCCTAAAAATTACGTTGATACAATTTTGCATCAGTGGTTGTTATTTTCCACTGAAGTCTGCTATATCATCTCTGACGTATTGGATTATGACATGTAGACATCGTAATCTACCTATAAGCATGGAAATCTGTGTAGACTTACATATAACTTCGCTAGGTTACGGTGTACATATGTAATGTAACATAACTTCCTATCTTGCGGAACGAAAAATTGCTAATTATGAAAAATTTAAGTTTAACATTTGAACGAGATTCAATTTAAAATACCCACGTTTTAGCGCGTCAACTTCAATAAATGCACCATATGAAATTATGACGCAAAATACGTATAGCAGTTTGCAATTGATCAAAACTAATTAATTTATTTCAAAGTATAGATTATACTACGAACTTAATATGTTGCTATAATGTGTGCAAACGAACCAATTATGCAGCGTAAGAGGAAGTCAAGCAGAATAGCAAACACCGTTTTTCATCAGAGATACATTTTTGTTGTCTGAGTTTAAAGTGTAGTGAAAATCTTCCGTGGATCAACGTCATATTTTTGTAAATTCTCTAGAAAGCGCGAATATTAACGCAAAAAAAATTATAAAAACCTGGTTATGCAAAATACAAATCAATTCTAAGTGATGTATTAGTTGCAAATATAATAAGAAATTGTATTTTTAGGAAAAATATTCTATATTCAATCTTATCTGTTAATTGCGCCATCAGTTTTAGACCTTTAACATTTTCCACTTCGGTGTTATTCAGTAATATTTCGCCACCTTTAGTGGAATTGCACACGAGCGGAACGTTTTCAACTTGCAATCTTAATTTGATTTGTACATCCAAAAACAAGGTTACGTAAAATGTTTCGATGAATGCGAATAGAAAATTGTTACAGCGTTCGTCATAGTCAAGAAGTTGGAAATCCACGATATACTCATATGGCCATGAACAGGTCGATATTGTGGATAAAGCCATCTGTTAAATACCTGTCATCTGAAGTGTTATTTATTTAGTGAAAGGTTTGCTATTTACAAATATGGATCGTTTAACAAGGGAAGAACATGTAGAAATAGTTAAAACTTAGTACAAAAGTGTTGATTCTCCTGACATAGTACTGACGACTTTATACTTTAATTGCACTATAAGTTGCATTATATTTAAAAGCTAATAAAAAACAAACCTAACAGACTGTCAGAGGTGTCAATAACGGTATACGATAGTTTAGCCTTGCATCTAATCTTTTGTTTTCAGGGACATCCAGCCCACCTATAAAACACGCACGTAGAATCTGATAAATCTGACGACTAGAAATGATGAAACGTCTTCGCCATTAAATGCAAAGTTCTTATATTATAGTGTGAATATTCAAAAAGTAATAAAACTTAAAGAATAACATATGATTTCCAAATTTTTCCTTAAGCCTGGTTTCAAAAATAAACTAAAACGTATAGTAAAAAGAAATGCATTATTTTTCGAAGAGATGGCTTTAGTACCATATATCCCGTCTTGAGCAAATGTAAGTGTGATCAGGTTACACTAGATAGGATTAGAAAGGTAAAA
The DNA here is from genome assembly GCA_019455685.1 of Philornis downsi. Lineage (NCBI taxonomy): Eukaryota > Metazoa > Arthropoda > Insecta > Diptera > Muscidae > Philornis > Philornis downsi. The sequence continues at coordinate 1,102,064 of JAHXMU010000301.1, read as the reverse complement.
TTTCAAGCTCGAAAATTTACTCAGAAGGTTTTGTGATTACTTGTCTCAGTATTATTTGAACGTCCGTCAAAGATGGATATTAGCAAAGTCTTTCTTCGATTGAAGCGAATTCGCAAGCCTGGCGCCCAAAAATGCGAAAAGCTTTTATTTTCCCGATATCGTGATAGTCAGTCAAGCACATTTTTTGATTTTTTCTTCTTGGTGTCGAAGATTCACCACGCTCTGAAAGGCCAATTGTCGAAAATGTTGATAAAATAATGGAAATTATCAAGTCAGTGAACGACGTAAGCGAAACTGTCCGTTTCTAGGCGATAGCATTCTTCAGATGGTCCTACTATTATCAGAGTTTGACCTGTCAATACAGCAAAACCTTCTTTTGGCTTCGTGACTTGGCCATCGTTCGCGCCGGCACATCGCGATTCGGCCACGCTTTCCATTATTCCACCGAATAATGGTGCATCTTTGATATCAGAATTACCGGAACACGGAATCGATGAAACCGAAATTGTCTTGATAGGTTGTTACAGTATCAGGACTATAATTACCATTTACGTTTTCATCCCCTCGGCTTACTTTTTGCCTTTATCGAAGAAAAACTTATAATAGGACAAATCTTCCCTTCGCTGGAATCCACCTTTGACGCGGGTTCAAACAATGCTGAGCCATGCAAGCGCAAATCTCTCTGAGCAGTTATTTTACGAAAATCGTAACTACGAAATCTTAACTTATCTAACGCCATCTAGCGTGACCCGAACGCTTCGATAGAACACGAAATATTGATTAATAATGCCATCTATTGGAAAAATTACAGTTTTTTACTAATTAACATAAATTTAAAATCGGCCGTTTGAAAGGCAGTATTAGTAGGGATGTATTTTACTGGTCGATTTTTCTCAAATTTAACAAAAATTATAGATACCCATTAGAAATTACAAAGGAAAATCGGAAATCGGCTAATTCGAAATGGAGGTACGTGACTGGAAGGGACGTGACTACCCTGTCCATTTTCATTTTCAGTCCTTACTCTAGAAAGCGCTTAACGTGTATCAAATTTGTCTGAATTTACTGAGCTGGACAAAAGAGGGTGTGCGGAGGTGTGGCTGACTTTTGCAAATGACTTTTCTGCAAAGCATTGAAAGAAACACATTTAGGATACTTCAATCTACAATTAGAAATTACAAGGAAAAATTTTAGTCCATTTATAACTTCCAGCTACAATCTGGTAAGATTTAAGAAGCTTCGTACAAATTTGCGACAGCATGTATACAAGACAGCCGAACACACGGACATCATTCAATCAACTTAGTAAGTCCGGAAATATGTTTGGTCAAAAGGTATTTGGTACTTCAAACGCTTCCTTCTTCCTTCCCTCGGCTATGGAATGAGAGTGGTCCCAAAACTAGTCGACCTGACGTAAAGATAGTGCCAGTAGTTTGAACAAAAATTATTTTCGCGAAAAGTTGCAACTGTACAAGACATATGTCTTAAATTTCAAGGCGCCACGTTGTTTATTATTTTTATTTGAGCCTTCAAACGTAAACGATTACGGCGAATTTGGAAACATGGGGAAAATTGTCCACTGTGGTGTAAATCAATATTTCCATTTAGAAGGTATTAAATATTACTAAATATTATTGTTATCATCCTTAATATTAAATATTAAAGCCCAGCTAGATTCTATTCCGGGGGAGTCTGCCCCATCGTTTACAACTATGCGCAAGATGGGTGCCGCGCTTATTATCAATAGAGCAAAAAGAAAAAAAATATTTTTTTTATATAAATTTTTAAAATCCTCTAAAATTTTTCATACTATAATTTTTGCCCACATTGAAACTTAGGGCTGTAATTTGGTGAGATCATCTCGTCTGTTCTGGTATCTCCCGTTATTTCGGATAAGAGCGTAATATATAACATTAATTTAAGCGGTAGGTGGCGTGGAGGTGGTTTGGCCCATCCATTTAAATAATCCCTATGCGAAAGTAAAGTTTAGGATTGCAACTGGATAAGCCAACTGCGTTTGGTTGGCCGATATCCCGAAATTCATTTTTTTTTATCTGTAACTCTTCATTCGTAGACTGAAACAAGTTATATTTTCGTCCATCGCATTGGCTTTGACGCTTAGCAGAACTGGCAAAAATCGAAAGATTAATAATACTGCTTTTGGAAACCGAAAATGACCGATTTAACCTATATGATCATATCTTCTGTTTAATTGTGCCATCTTTGCTTAAATTTGGTTTACGTTGAGCATCTGCCAAAGTAGTGTCTCAGCCTGAAAACAGAGGGCACTGCCGCAGGCTTTCTGCCACCTATCATACAAATTGACAGGTTTAAATTTTTTTTTAAATTTAATCCGTCTTACGGGAATTCAAATTAACATTTACATATTTGCCTATTGTATTCATTGTAATGCCTAGTAAAATTTGAAAAAAAACCAACAGATAAATACGCTCTTTATACATTTTGACTCGTATAAAATATTTCCAAGTCTATAACTTGCATTAAATTATACCTTAGTATAATTATGTATGCATAAGTACTGAGAATGAAAATGACCTCCATTACCACGCCCCTTATGATACCACACATACAAATTTGATAATTTAACAAGATTCATTCTATAGCTTTTAAGTGAACAACTTCATAAAGTCAAAATTTTTCTTTTTTTATAGTGTTTTATTAATTTTTTTTAACAAAACTCAGAGATTTCCCACGTCGTTTCTGGCATCCCCCTCACTAGGTATTTGTATTTGCAAATCAGTTTACCTGACTGAAATTTGTATACTGGTTTGCCTGTAGTATAAAATTTGTAGGCTCCACTAGCTTAAAAAGGGATCCTTCTCAACATTTTGCAAAGCATACGATAAGTTGAAATCTTGAGTAATTTTCCCAACCTTCGATTGTACCTCCTACAAGGAAATCTAAAATATTATTTATCCTTATGATGTATACTAAGCCTTAAATATTTTAATGCCATATTATACACTTTAACATGAATGAAAATTGTACCAAATTAAATATTAAATATTTCTTTTTGTTGCCTTAACGTGAAAATAATATAAAAAATCTGTTAAATTTCGTTGGAGAAGTATAGATTGAGAGTGCGTACAACCGATCAGACAACCTGACCGAAAATTCTGCACTAATTTTGGATGAATTTCCGATAACAAAAAAGTGGAATATAATAATTGAGAACATTTAGTTAACATTGTGATCTATATATATAAAAATGAATATCTGTCTGTCTGTGTACAAAAATAGTTTGTAAGAGAACTCCTCTCACACGGCGTACCCGATCTTCATGAAACTTTCAGGGCTTATTCGTGTCGGCCAGGAGAAGGTTTTTAACTATGTCCGAAGGTCGAAATACAATTCGGTCCAATTGGACAAAGGGGCGTGGTACCTCCCGTACAAACAAAAAATTAAAAATCAATTATTTCTGCTCCTGCTTACGGTATTTGAACAAAATTTGGTGCGTAGGTTTGGTGTACATATCTTAAGTGCTACTGCAAATATGGGCGGGATTGGACAATGGGGCGTGGTACCTCCCATACAAACCATAAATTAAATATCCAATATTTCTGCTCCTGTTTACGGTATTTGAACAAAATTTGGTACATCGGTTTGGTGTACATATCTTAAGTGCTGCAACTATGGGCGGGATTGGACTATGGGGAGTGGCACCTCCTATACAAACCACAAATTAAAAAGCAATTATTTCTGCTCCTGCTAACGGTATTTAATTTTGTATTTCGGTTGAGTGAACATATTTTAAGTTCTTCCGCAAATATAGGCGTTTCTTATTATAATAAACCGATTGGCATGAAACATTTCCAATAAAAATAAAATTTGAAGGCAGAGCAACGTTTGCCGGGTCGGCTAGTATTTTATATAATTTTTTTGTTTTGTTCAAAAATACCCACTGCAAAAAAAAAAAAAAAAAAATGCAAACGTCATCGTTTAACAGCGAATCGAAGGTCAATAATGTAAGTGGTATTTTGATCGCACGTACCAGTGTTTTTAATAGGAAATTTTAAAGCTTATCTACTCCATGTGTGACAGACTGATAACAAACATTGTGCCCAGTTCGATTTAGAATTCGTTCAGAGATCTTGTTATTTATGATTGTCATTTACCTTCTCATAATTACTATTGTATTTTATTGTTTATTTGTTGGCATTATTATGTTTTGATATAAATCGAACTAAACTTTTAAAGTTCAAAGTACATTTATTTTGAAATAGATTGTGAAAAATACATCGTTTTAATATACCTCTTTTTGAGTTCCCACAATTTGATTTGTCATCATGTTTGTTGTGGTTTAATTTACGGGTGTTTTTTCCCCCTTTGGTGATATCTTTTTTTCTTCGTAATTCGTAATAATATTTAAATTATTCTGCACATATTTCTGTCCACGGCGTACTTAACTGGGCGGTTGTTTACGAATAACTAAACTCATACAAAATTATTGTTTGTTTATTTATACGCTAAATGAGGCCCAAAGCAATGAGTTTTCGTCGAGAGAGTAAAGAGTAGTGCAGTATTGCCATATCGCATCACTTCAGCTAGTATCAGTATTGCCAATTTGACTTTTTCCCCCGCTAAATTTAGATTTTTTCTCAAACTATTTAGCGGTGAAAATTTGCATTTAGCTTTAAGTTTTTTCAGTTTTTTTCATAAATTTTAAAAATTATTTCTAGTTTTTTTTCATTAAATATGTTATTGAAAGCAAATTCAGCATAGAGAATCTGTATTTTCTAATAAAAGTTACTAAAATATCATAGAAAAACGATGTAGCAACGAAAATTTGTAAAAGAATGGGTCTGGGAATGATTAAAAAATCTTTAAATTCTAGAAAACCATGCAGCCATGCAGATTTAGAATTCTAATTTTCGAGTTGAAGCCCATTATTACGCCTAGAAATACCTTGGAGAAATGATTACTAACTAGGAACAAATTAATTATACAATAAATTGTTGTGTAGAAAAATTAATATTTCGATGCCTTCTTACAAACTAGGATGTTAAATTGTAAGTGCTACAGAAATCTAATTAAATAATCGGATTTCATTGAGACCTTTCGCTTTAAGTAAAAATAAACGAAGAATAAATATATTTAGTTATAAAACATCAACTTTTTGAAGAATCAAATTCACATAATATATTGGTCTTTTTGATCAATATTTTGAGGTTAAGTTATATTTTGAATTCAAGTTAGGTTGGCATATTAATGGATATCACCACTGGATACGATTTAAAATCTATACTTAATTGAATCATATAGCAGTTTAGATGAAATATATTCATTAAAAAACACATATTTGCGACAACTTTTAACAACGCCGTTAGTCCCGCATTCATACGTAGACTGTTCTGTAAAATACAGTTTTCAAATGTCTATTTGCTGTAGATTTCTACAAGTAATTTGGGCGGTTAAACATGTTAAGGCAGTTTTGCATGCATAATTAGAATACAATTCCTGTTATTTTTATGACTTTATAACTATAAAACACATAAATATGTAATATGAAGTTGTTGGTTTTCTGTGCATTTTTCAACTTTAAGAATTTCAGTGGAGAGACATAATTTGAAATGGATGTGCAATTTTCAGCATTTACATTTTTCCTAATGTAGAATGTTTCGACGAAAATACAAAAGCTGTTTCAAAACTAGACGATCTGACGTTTAGATGATGCCAGTAGTTTAAAAAAAATTATTTTCGTGAAAAGTGGCAACCTTATAAAACATGTTATAAGTTTCAAGGCTCCACGTTGATAATTATTTTTACTTGAGCTATCAAAAGTAAACGATCTCAGCAAATTTGTAAATATTTGAAAAATGGTTCATCTTTATTTAGTTCAATATTTCCGACCAATATTAAGGCCGAGGTGTACGAGCTGTACACCGTACGAGCTGCCAAGACGAACACCGGAGTGGTTAACAATTTAACGTGTCCACGCCAGACACCGTTAAGAAAATTCACAAAATAGTATTGAGTGATCAAAAAGTGTTATACATCGTATATTGACCGAAGTTTTGAAGATGAGAAAGCGCAAGATGGGTGCCGCGGTTTCTTCCAATAAAGTAAATATGCAGTCGTAAAGATGTCGCAGTAGAGTGTTTGTCGAATTTTTACGTCGATTTATAACCATGCAATCAATGAAACACATACCTGGCACAAAGAAACACTCAAAGCAGTGGACTGGAATAAGAGAATCGTGTTCAAAGAAAGCGAAGACGGCTCCATCTGTAGGCAAGGTAATGGCATCTGTGTTTAGCGATGCACATGAAATTATATTTATTGATTATCTTCAGAAACGAAAAACCACTAACAGCGAATGTTGTGCTTATTTATTGCAGCGTCTAAAAGCATTGGCTGCATTTGGCGAAAAAGAAAGTGTTGTTGCAAGCAGGTAACGCCCCAGTTCACGCATCCACTATTGCGATGGCCAAAATTAATGAACTAAAGTTCGAATTGCTTTATCACGCAACTTATTTACCAGATTTAGCTCCGTCGGACAATTTTATATTTCCAAACTTGGAAAAATGGCTCGGTGATAAAAGATTTGCCAACAATGAAGACGTGAAGTCTGCTTTTGATGGCTATATTAAAGAGTTTGACGGCTCTTACTATAAACAAGATATAGAAGCTATTGAATATCGCTGGGAAAAGTGTATCGAGCTAAAAAGAAAAATTTTCCAACTTTTTTGCCTCTTCGCCGTTAGGTCTGCTAGTTTTGGGACCGTCTCCATAATATTTCTTAATATCTAAAACTATGTCGTCAAACATATTATGATACAAAAATATTCCGATATCAGTGCTGGAAACCAACAAAAGTGGTTGGCATTACCATTTGAAAAAATTTCCTCGCGTAAAACATGCCTGATGGGAAAAATCAGCTTCAAATTCCACGATTATTTTTTTGTATATGGAGTTTCACCGCGAATATTAAACATTGGCATGAGTTGTATATCAAAAAAATGAGCAGATATGAGTTGGTCGTAATAACGCTCGTCCTGATACATTTTTTATTAGGTTACATTTGGAAACGTAATAGAATCAACTTTTAAGAGATCATTTACGTGGTCTACCGAAATCAAAAACTGCGTTACCGTGAGGTTGGAGAGTGCATTTACGAAATGCATATCCAAAATGCAATGAAGTATATTTTACCACCCAACCCGAATAAGTTATGTAACATTTTATATGACGTACAGATGGAAGTGATTTCTCGATACTGATTTGTCAGTATAGATTTTTATATCTCTTATATATAAAAATGATTTGGCGTGTGTTTGCCACAGCATAACTAAAGAACGGAGTGCATAAAATGTTTTGTATGCGTTTGAGTGGCGCTCCGAGTGGTTTAGATTTATACTTCGGTTCAACTGGACAAAGGGGCGTGGTACCTCCCATACAAACCACAAATTAAAAATCCATTATTTCTGCTCCTGCTAACGGTATTTGAACAAAATTTGGTATATAAGTTTGGTGTACATATTGTAACTTCTGCTGCAAATATGGACGGGATTGGACGAAGGGGCGTGGTACCTCCCATACAAACCACAAATTAAAAATCCATTATTTCTGCTCCGGCTAACAGTATGTGAACAAAATTTGGTATATAAGTTCGGTTTACATATTGTAAATTCTGCTGCAAATATGGGCGGGATTGGCCAAATAGGCGTGGTACCACCCGAAGAAATCAAAAATTAAAAAAACCATTATTTCTGATCCTGTTATAGGAAAATTTAAGTTTTTCATATACTGACTTTATTTCACTTCTCATTTTTCTATGTATGAGAAACTTTTAGGAGAAACTCAAACACCTAACTTTGTCAATCATGTTGCCTTCTTTTCACTTCTCAATTTTTTTACTTAGCCTAAGCTTAAACTTTAAAAAGTTCCTAATTAGTGCTATTTGTGAAAATTGTTTACGAGCCTTATTCAGTGCTATTGTGTTTGCTGCAAAAAGTGAAAATTTTAAAATACAATTAACCGTGCGCTCAAATTTTTTGTGCAATATAATATAGGTGTTGGTGAGTATAATTTCAGCAATAACTTTTTTATAAGAAAAAACGAAGAACATTTTCTTTTCTTCTTCTTCTCTCTTCTCTTATGTATAAAAATGAATTTCGGTCAGAAACAGTGTTAGATTATAGTATTGATTTTGTCTTCAATTAACTTTCATAATAAGTGAGTGAGATGCCGCCAATCAGACGTAGGAACATTGGTCGCAGAGGCCGTACGGCTACAAGATCAAGAAATTCTCGAGTGATTGAAAGTCCTGAACACCGAGCAAATCGTATTGAGAGGAACAGCCAACGGATATTAGAATCCCGATTAATTCAGTCACATGAAGATCAAGCTATACGAAATGAAGATAATCGATTGAGACAGAGACGTTGCATTGCATCTATTAATCGATCGGATGATAATCATCAAGTAAACAATATAGCTAGACGCGTACAACGACAAGCTGGTGTACCGACAGATTATTATCGTACAGCCTTCCGCTATGATTCATCTACTGATTATTCTACGGATAATAATGTTGTAATCGGGTCTATGAGCATTGTGTGCTCTCATTGCTAGGTTCTGAAATTTCCCAAAGAATCTCCAGGGTTATGCTGCGCAAGTGGAAAGATAAAACTACCACCATTCAACCCACCACCTGAGCCACTGTATTCGTTGGTTTCTGGATCAGCACCTCTTTCGAAGCATTTCCTAAACAATATACAAAAGTACAATTCTTGCTTTCAAATGACTTCGTTCGGCGCCACGAACATTGTCCGAGACAATTTTATGCCGACATTTAAGGTAATTAATTTGTCACATGTAATAAAATTACATTTTTCATCAGTTCACACCACCGTTGCAGATTCAAGGTCAAATTTACCATAGAGCAGGATCGTTGTTGCTAAACGTTGATGCAGACCATCAATTTCTGTAAATATATTTTATGGGGAACTCAAACGATGAAGTCGCTCAACGTTGCGCACGCTGTGCCTCTACTAACCGGGAAATAGTCCAACAGCTGCAAAGTATCCTTCATGAACACAATGAATTAGTTGGGTTGTTCAAAACAGCACTTGAACAAATGCCGTCAGACAACCATAAAATTTTTATATATGCCGATAGAAGGCCAGCTGGGGAACACGCCAGAAGATTCAATGCTCCAACTGTCGATGATGTTGCAATAGTTGTTGTAGGTGAAAATTTGGTTTCACGTGATATTGTTCTCCATCGCCGTAACGACCGATTACAGAGTGTGTCAGAAACGCATCGATCATATGATGCATTGCAGTATCCTCTACTCTTTTGGCAGAGTGATGACGGCTATCATTTCACAATCAAGATGGTAAACCCATTAACCGGTGAGTACCATGAAATTTCATAACTTAAATTGTAATTTTGTTACCAACAAATTACACACTTGAAATTGTAGGCGCCGAGACGAACAAAAAACTAAGTTCCATGAACTTCTACGCATTTAGATTGATGGTTCGTGAAGACGACCACAATTACATTTTAAAATACAGAGGACTGTTTCACCAATTCGCTGTTGACATGTACGTGAAGATAGAAACGGAGCGGCTGACTTTCCTCAGACTCAATCAAAACCAACTCCGTTCTGAAGAGTACATACATCTTCGGGATGCTATCAGCATAGATGGCAATGGAAACAATGTCGGTAGATTTGAGATTTTACCAGCAACGTATATTGGAAGTCCGCGTCACATGCATGAATATGCACAAGATGCGATGTCGTATGTTCGCCAAAACGGTCGTCCGGATCTGTTTATCACATTTACATGTAATCCACAATGGGATGAAATAAAAGATCTCCTGATTCCCGGTCAATCATCGGTTCATCAACATGACATAACTGCACGAGTCTTTAGACAGAAACTAAAATCGCTGATGCATTTTATCGTGAAACTTAGAGTGTTTGGAGAAACATGTTGTTGGATGTATTCCGTCGGGTGGCAGAAACGAGGTTTACCCCATGCACATATTTTAGTTTGGTTAAAAGAAAAATTAAGGCCTGATGAAATTGACGATGTCATATCAGCTGAAATTCCTGACAAACATATTGATCCTTAATTGTTCGAAGTGGTGACTAAGAACATGATTCATGGACCATGTTGGTCATTCAACGTAAATTCACCATGCATGATTGATGGAAAGTGCTCCAAACGTTATCCTAGAGCATTCACTGCTGAGACAGTAACTGGAAATGATGGTTGTCCTTTATATCGGCGTCGATCAACACAGGACAGCGGAAAATCATCCATTGTGAAAGTAATCCGTCAAGATATTCAGGTTGACAATTGATGGATGGTGCAATTATTGGATATTGGAAACGGAAAAATTCCCATCAACGTTACGACTGGGTTAATAAAGTTACCTAATGACTTCTGCCATTTTACTGAATCAAAAGAAGAGCTAATTCATTGTGTGTTCCCCAACATTTCGCAGCATTACAGGGATCATGATTGGCTAAGAGAACGAGCAATATTAGCAGCTAAAAACAAAGACGTTGATGAGATAAATGCAACGATTCAAATGACCTTTGAAGGGCTGATAGTGTCTTACAAATCAATTGACACTATTATGAATCAGGAGGATGTTGTGAATTATCCAACAGAATTTTTAAATTCCATCGAGTTGTCAGGTTTACCGCTACATGATCTACATACAGTTGAAGGTTGGATCCGTAATTATAATGATGCGTAATATCAATCAGCCTCGACTTTGCAATGGCACAAGACTTATTGTCAAAAAACTTATGACAAACGTCATTGAAGGAACAATTCTGAAGAGAAAATACAAGGGGGAAGACGTACTGATCCCACGAATCCCAATAATTCCGAATGATTTGCCATTCGATTTCAAACGCCTTCAATTTCCAGTGAAACTTGCATTTGCAATGACCATAAATAAGGCGCAGGGACAGTCTTTAAAAATTTGTGGCGTCAATTTGGAGTATCCATGCTTTTTTCATGGCCAGCTCTATGTGGCATGTTCTCGAGTAGGCAAACCATCGGCCTTATTTGTTTACGCTCCCGACAGACAAACAAAGAACGTTGTACATGTGAAAGCGTTGCAGTAATTTTAAATCTCAATTAAATTGACTTAAATTAAATAATTTTTAAAAACTTTACAAAAAAAGTATTAAAAGCATTCATTTAAATAACCAAACCTTTCTAACAAAAATTTAAATACAGAACCATCTATCCTGAAAATTGTAAATCATTAATTTGCCACCTTTGAAGGCAGAACGAAGTTTGCTGGGTCCACTAGTATTTTTATATATATAGTATAGATTTTCTGCCGCCTACCGTACAACTTGAACGATTTTTGGGTTTATGATAATTGATAAAATTTGACCGACAGACCAGGTCCTTTCTAATACCTCCCATGAAGATGACCGATTCAATTCATATTTTTTAGACTCATATCTTTCACTCAGTTGCATTGAAATTGGTCAAGTTTAGTAGTCCAAATAGTTCAAATCTGAATGTTAGAATGAAAACAGAGCGCACTACCACACCCTCTCTAGTACTACTGTGCGAGGAAAATTTGGCAAAATCTATATTTCCTCTATAATTTCTAATTAGGCCGCAGTAAATTATTTTTTTTATTGACTTATTCTTTGTGAAGCTTTAGAAAAATGGAAACACACCATTTCCCATACCTCCCATAGCAGAGGACACTTAGTAAAGCTAGTTCAGCGACTCAAAATGGGTTGCATATAAATTGGTCTATTTAGCAGAAGTCAGACGTCACTTTATAATTTTGGAACGAATGACTTCAGATGTTATAATTTAGCTTCTTTTATTGTGCTTAAATTCAAATTATTTATTGATATCACGCCCCTTGCGACACTGTTTGCACTTTCGCACTATCTTAAGGGAGCGTACAGTGAAGATGTATGAAGTAAGATCACCTGACAGAAATATCTGTACTTGTCTCAGATATTATAAAAAGTGAACAAAATTAATTTGTTCAATCATTTCCATTGCTTATGGGACAGGCTTACGTTCAAGTGGCTGCGATATTCTGGCTAGTGCATTGCGAGTGTTAGACTCAGCAATACTCGTATGAACCATGTTACGCGTGGTGTATGATGTTTATATTGCCCACAGAATTAAACTTGATCACTATCTTTCCACCTTCTCATCTTTCAAACAGAACAAATTGACAGTCTTTCCTAAGGACATATAACGCGTTATGTATTTTTCGATTTCGAAAGTAAAGTTAAGTAAAACGCACATAAAGCTGTGATTTGTATAAAACTTTTATTTTATTATAATGCTTGGGTCTTGCCATTATGTACGAAATACAATTCATTTTAATGACGGCCTCTGGATTGGTTGCAGCAGTGAATACTTTTTCGCACCTTTCGGACGATATCTCGGCGATAACTTCACAAATGCTCCAACGCTTGGGGATTATCCGCGTAAACATGACATTTGACGTAGTCCCACAAAAAAAAAAATCTAACGGGGTCAATTCGTATGATTTTGGTGGCCAATTGACGTCGCCAAAATATGAAATTACGCTGTATGCAATAAAGCAAAAATCGGTCGTGTTGTGTGGCTCGTGGTACAGTCTTGTTGGAATGACATATCGCCGAATTAATAATCGTCAATTGCGGACCAAAAAGGTCGGTTATCACACGGCCATAGCGCTATGAATTGAAATTCGGATTATCCGCCATACTTCCACTAACAGAAGCGGTATTTTCGGCAGTGCGCACATTGTCTGATCACATCTGCAACGCTTCCAGTCTTTCGAAATTTCTTTATAATCTTGTCAATTCTTTTCACAGCAGGTCGGTTATGACGACCATAATCTTTCCGTAATGCACGACAAGTGCTCACTTTTGAAACACTACTTTTGTAGTAAGTTTTAACTATTTTTACACGTTCTTCGGATGTTAAACGATACATATTCGTAAGTGGGAAACCTTTCTTTAAATCAATTTCACTTCAGATGACATGTATGTATTTAACAGTTGGCAGCCCTACCAGACCAGCGGTTTTGCAACCACTAAATCGATAACACTGTATTTACAAATTTACATTCATATCTTTCACCCAAATACTTAATACTCTAAATGTTGAATATGTCAAACATCTTGAACATCGATTTCTGAATCGACTTGTGCAAAGGGTTGATATTTTTAATTAATTAGCGGCAATATTATTATTTCAGCACATAGAATAACTAAATTGTAGTCAATTTTTGCCTACGGGCACCAAATGTACTCATCATTCTGCCTCGAACTCTTGGAGAAATTTTATATAATAGCCAATTTTTATATTTGCAATTATTGAAATTATTTATTTGACATGCACCGGTATGTTTAATATATAAATTATGATTGTCGTCCCGTACGTGATATGTTGGCAACGCTGGCTATCAAATATTCCCGGAACAAAATGGTAATATCTGGGAATATCTCGGAACAAAAAAGTAATGTAGAGAAATGTGAAAAAAAACTAGTTTCAAAGCAAAAAACACATTTTTTTGGGAAAACTTGAATTAGTTTTAATCTATACCCCTAAACTAAAATAAATAGTGGACAAATAAACTGCAATTGTCAAAAATCAAATATGAAGTATTGTTGGCATCCATAATTGGTTCAATATTCTTAGCTGATACAAAATACATTCCTACCGCAGTAAGTTTTTATTTTTTTTATTTCAAGTCATTCTATAGTCGTCCGCATATTATAACGATTAGCGACGTTTCAACTGCCATAAAGGACACATTACTGTGGATTTCGACTATGCAATGTAAAATGTGCCTGAACCTCTAAAAGATAAATGTTTTCTGAAATCATAGAACAATGAATGTTAAACTTTTTAGGAAACCTGAGAAGATCCTCAACACTTCGACTTCGGATTAAGATATGCGTATTGTTTCGAGATTTTTTGTGACTCAAATATATAAACATCAAAGACGACATGCCCTATAAAATAAAATAGATAATACGATATTCTACTTGGAGGTAAACCAGCACACATTATATAAAAATCGACTCAGCACTGTATGTAATGTACATACGTACTATGTGTAATAAAACCGAATAATAACAGATAATAATTTTATTGATCAAATTTTGATTGAAATTTATTCAGCATCAATTAGAAAATTTCCATTCAATTCTAAAATTTTTTCATTGCTTACTATATCTGCATACATCCTACAGAAATTGCTGACTACTAAGTATGATAATTAAATGCCACCATAAGCGGTACTTTAATAGAGTGTGGTGAGATCTCTTATTCAAGCCACAAACCCTGTTCTAAAGACAACAGAGTTAACAATTAAGTACATTAAAAAAAAGAAAACATCCAAAACTATGCAATAGAATTATTTATACACTAAAAAAATAAATTGTATGAAACGAAACAAAAGTTTCTCCCAAGAGCACCACCTGATAAAAATCTCTAATAAGCATAAGCTCGGAGGACTTCCACAGTTTTCGAATTAGGTGCATTGAATGAATTCAGCTCCCCCCAAAATGAATGAATGAATTTAACCCACCCACTGGCAGAAGTTATTGCTACGGCAATGCTGTAGAGATAAAATAATTATCAAACACTTTTAGGATTATTTTAAAAATGAATTGATCTCAAGATATAGGAAATGTTAGATGTGAACGTGTTAGAATATATCTACCAAAATGCATTAGTAAAATATTGTAAACATAAAAAGTTAATTATTTTGGAGTTCTAATAACAAAACTGTTAGCAGACAGGCGTGATATGATTTCTTTATACCTCCACCCGGGGAAATGAAGACACATATATCACTTGATGTAACAGAAATGTAACACCCAGAAGGAATGATTTATATTTTGTATCAAGTATTAAGTATAGTTTGAACAATTGTGTTTCATGCCTTGTTAAGTCGATTGGGCAATGTCCTTTTGTCTGGCTGATGTATACGATAACTTGCGTAAATCTTTATTGAACTTTCTAAACTTGGCGCTGCGTAATATTTTCCCAGATTGTAGCCGGAGATGCCGCATAAAAATCGATAAAGTAACCACGCCCTTTCGTTACCTCCCTCTACAAATGTCCGATTTAATCCATATATTCTTACTTCCTTATCTTCCAATTTGTTGTACTAAATTCGAAGTTGCACTCTCCTTCTGGTACCTCCCATACAAATTGAACATTTTATCGAGATTTGATTGAAAATTCCCTATTACTTTATAATACTAGGTGAAATAGAGAAAAAATGCTAGAATGACCACGCCCCACTAATACCTCCCATACGTATTATGTTATTTATTTTATATATTCTTACATTCATATCAATTGCATTATATTCAGTTCAGTTGAGCTCGTTTCAGATTTCACTGCTACTACACATGCAAATTATCGGTGATCGTTCTATATTTCCCCAACGGATGATTTCAAAAAGTTAAAATGTTGTTTCTTTAAATGTGCTTAATACTAAGCGTTTTTTGCAACAACACAAAAGAACGTTCGATGGAGTTATATGTAAGTTTCTTTGTTTGCCTTTCATTAATTTTACATTTGGGTCGCATACTGTTCTTATTTTATTTCAAAGGCATTGTATAAACTTTGTTTTATCGAAATATTCAAATCAAATTTCGGTAAAAGCTGAGACTCATCAGTTATTCGATGCCACGCCGAACTCATTCGCATTTTTCTCCTCTTCTCACCTGCTTCCGATCGAGATCTTATTTAAAGCGAAAGTATGGATAGAAATCATACACCTTTATGATTGACATTGATTGTCTTCACCGAAAGCGCTTAAAAACATTCAAAGTCGATTAAGCATTGAAAGTCTGAGACAACCAGCCAGTCTGGTAGAGACGATAACTGCCGTAAATATGTATGAAACCTTTTCAAGCTTAGTTGGTTGGATTGTAAATGGACTAAATCGATCTACCCTTTCTGAGAACTTTCGTTGACCGAATTTTCGAAATTAAACATTTCTCAGCAACTCCTGCAGTAATTTAAAATGTTTGTCCACTGGCTTATAATGCTTTACACGATTCGATCAACTAACCATGCCGCTGCTGGTGCTTCCCATACAAATGACGGATTTTACCTATATATTCTTGGGTAAATGTTCTCTATTTAGTCACACCAACTTTAGTAACATTTGTTACACGTTGAACTTTTGCAAAATTGGGCCTCAGAATGAAAATGGAGTACATTACCATGTTGCTCCTGGAACCTTCTAAACAAATTGGTAAATTTTTTGAAACTCATTATTTTCTTCTTAATTTATAATTGATATACTACAGTGGCTTGAACCTTCTTCCGTTGTATTGATTCATAATTCCGTGCAAATCTCGATAAAAATCGACCACGTAACCAAGCTTCTTGTGTTAGCTCCTGTACAAATGACTGATTTAATCCATTTTTTTATTGGTAGGAAAATAATTCCAATTTTTTGACACAGATGGTGCGATGGTTATTTTCAAAAAGCTTCAGCTCGGCTTATTAAGTACATTACACAACTGTCATTTCAGCCTTCAGTTTGTGATATGTCACAGCATTTTCAGTGGGCAGTTCATATTTAAATCACATTGTGAATACAGAGGGACAAAAGGAGCGCTATTGTCATGTGGTGCTCTTTTAATTTAGTAAATACAGAAATTAAATAATGAAAAATGGTTAAAAATGAGTATAAGCAGAATGAAATGCTCTTAACAGAGCGGTCATATACGTGAAGTTGACTGCTTGAACGCGACCAAAATGATGTCTTTTTGAAACAATTTATCATTGCAAATGTTTCTTTACTACATTGCCAATGGAAAGAGATCATGGTCCAAGTAAGATGAACGCGTGTAAACTTCATTAAAGTCTGAATTGAACTGAAAAGGATTATTTTGTCAATTTGATGGCATTTTAAGGAAGTGGTTCAATCTGAACTACTTCCAATGAAGCTTGTTGTCAACTATTGATGTGACTGGAGGGAAAAAAAATTTTAAATCGGAAAGAAAGTTTCCTGAATGATGACAGAAGGTTATTAAACAAAATGGCACTTATATTTTACAAGATTAATTGGATAAAAAAATTTGATATTTACCTTAAAGAAAAAAAAGAGAACAGTGTCATTTCCTATTTTTCAAGTAGTTGTACTAAATTCAATCAATTAGCGCTCTTCAATTTAGCGCTCTTCATGTGTTTTATAAACTAGGTCGTAAGAATGTAACTCGTACCTCCCAGATATATTAAACGATTTATCAAATTTAATTTTTTTTAGCTGTAATCTCGAATGATAATTTCGTAATGATAATTTTTCCAGCGTAATCCTCTCTCTGGTAACAACTGTACGAAATGCTTAATTTAGCTCATATAGTTGAGGAAGACTCATATCCTTTACTCAGTTGAGATAAACTCATTATGAATTAGTATGTATCAGGCACTTATTTAATATAGTCCTGCGAGTGGAAATAAGCGGCATTGCCACGCCCCTCATGGCACCGCACACACAAATTGAAAGAATTAAAAAAAACGGCGATCTGTACAATTTCTCAGTTGAGGACTTCTTTTGCTTCTTTTCCCTTTAAAAAAAACCCAGCGGATCGTCGAAACTCTCTTTCAGGTGTCATTCCTACTTTTGCACCAACCTGAAAGGACGTTGTATGAAGGTAGATGTAGGTAAATTCATCTGACTGAAAATTCACTGGAAATCGAATATTCAACGGTTGATGGAGGATCAAAAGTAGCCGCACTAAATGGAAGCTGATATCCCAAAATGATTTTAAACTTCAAAAACAAACATTTCATTACATGATAACTGTAATCAGAAAATGTTCGATATCCACCTTCTCATATTGAAATAGTTAAAAGTACCCGAATAAGCGCAATTTTGTTGCGGTTTGCGATTTTGTATGATTGATTGTCTTATGAGTATTTGATTTTTAAGTCGCCATTGGCTGCTGTACTACTCTAATGTAAGCGGTCTAAAAGAAGGTTCATCTCTCAATTATTAAGTCTGCTTGGATTTATGTTTCAAATTCATCCAGGGGTACAGTTGGTGAAGAATTTTTGATGTGATGTAATCCTCGGCTACTTTAATGCCTGTTAGCTTCTTTAAAAATTACAGACAAACAATTTTTTTTTTTACTTTCAAAAATACTTGAAGTTTACATTTTGCTCATAGCAGTTGTTTGTACCGCATTTCTAGATAAAACAGTTTGGTTGGAACGCATAAAGATATTAATTGCATTGAAATTTAAAAATAAAGTCATAAATTAAAATAAAATGACGAAACCTCTCTCTGAACAGACAATAATGTTTTCTTATTGCTACTCTCTTCTGCTCGTTTAAATTTATGTTCCATTACCAACTACGAATATATTTTATACTAACGCAGTGTAAACTAAGAATTCAAATGCAGATTCAAATACGAGGACAGATTAGAAAATCAAGATATTAAAATTAACACTCCCATTTGGAATCTGAGAAATATGTTTAAAAAAAGAACGGGATTGGTTAAATTTATACAATGCTAAGTGCATATAGAATTAACTGACTACTATAAAACGAGAAATAGGAAAAGGTATAAAACGCTTCAAATCTTCTAAAATAATACTTGGCTGATCGGTTTGGAATCAGCGTAACGTTACTAAAAAGTACAGGGTAGGCAAATTAAAACTAGCAAGTATCCGCTACTTCGTATGCCTGATGACAGTGGGTAGGCGGGTGTTTCCTAGGATGCTTTGTACCGCTTACCCCTAAAACGCAAGCCCCTCTACCTGATCCTGTAATTAAGCAGGAAAAGGGCATGATGCTTGCGTACAAAAACGAAGTAGTATGGCCTTGTGCCAGGCGCCCTAGGAAAAGGTGGATTATGTCTTGGGATTCACCTATAATATGATATCAAACTGATCTTGGAACTCGTTTTTCGAAAACCAAGTAAAGGGGAGAGTCATAGTTAAACAAGACACATCCTGGCAACAGGTGCGGACATAGAGAAACCGTCGGGAGGTATCCGAAGATTTATCGTTTCCGTAAATATAGTTGTATGACCAGAGAGATCTGGTTAATGAACTATGACAGGAGCATGGTGTGCTTTGCTTTGCTGTGTTGATATTCTCTCCTCGGACATTGAAAATCTATTCCGTATTATGGATTACTAGTTCCATGCGAAGTATGATAAAGCAAAACTGGAGTAGCTTGTCTGCGAAACCCAGACCAGAGGGTTCTTCTCTTCTGGTAGCACGGGTGACCAGGTGCCCAAGGAACATTGTTCCTTTCTGGTCAATGGTGTTGGACCCCTGGTGGGAGCATCGTGCTGGCTGTGGTTGCCCGAACAAGTGTTTTCAGTGCTTTTGCGTTGCTCACGCGTTGGTGAAGAAAGGCATTAGCTTGGAAAACACTGTTTATATCTATCCGAGGTTTTCCTAGATACCTCAACTCCTACGGTAGTTCACTTCATACCAAGTGGCTACAAAGGTACTTTGGCCGAGTGAGGGAGTGGGGCCTGAGGAAGCTTTTCTAAGGGACCTACTTCCAATGTCTGGTAGTTTAACTAATCCTTCGGATTAGTGTGAGTACCCCAAAGGGCCGCTTGCCGTCGCTAGAAGAAAGAAAGAACACATAACCAAGAAAGAAAATCATATGATTAGAAAACGGCACCTGTGTGGTGGCACACCATGGGTAAGGCCTTCACAGCGAGACTCATGTAAAACCTTCACATCAGCTATGCCTGATGACACATTTTACGCAAACACGAAATCAGAAGTTGAATTGCTCCAGTGTTTGCTTTGGAAAGAGAATACGGAATGCAATTTTCATGGACATCGCCGCCCACCTCGAGGATGTCAGCTTTGTCCATTTTTAATCCATATTTAACCCTAAAAGTACGAATTTTAAAAAAATTTTTTATTATCGCGTTTCTGTTATGGAAGTAGGTTATAGGCACGAACTTTCATGGCACTCACTCCAGTCGTTTGAGCTGGGTGGTGGTACCTAATTTGCCCTTTATACCCAATTTTTGCCTATTAAAACACCAATTTCGAAAAACCACTTCTTAGGCAATGTTTACTATGCAAGGGGAATACGTGACTATCAAATTTGTCCCTTTTTTTACTCTGTTTTTAGACCCAAAAGTTCGAATTTAGGAAAATTCTTCCTTATCGCGTATCTTCTCTATCCGGGGTATATACGAGTATACCTTAATTTTCGCGGTTCTAACCTTAGTTATTTGGCCTGGGCAATGATCAGTAACGCAACATTTTTATATGTATAAATTAGTGCTTATCCGCATAATGCATATGGCATTATTGCCGCTGCCTCATAAAATTTCTAAGCATTCTTTATACCACACTCGAGTTCATTTTTCATTTCATGTTAATGAAAAATAATGGTGTGGCGTTCAACGACGACTAATATTCTGTTTAAAAGCAAAAAAATTGATTTAGTGGAAAAATTGCAATTTTAAAGTGAATAGAAAAGTTCGAGAGGGCTTTTATTTTTGAACGCATTACAAAAGAGTAGGAAAAGCACTCTACTGCTATTGGTATTTACATCAAGTTGTTCAAAGTAATTTATTTTAACAAGGATATTAAACGTTAGCTTGAGTTGCTTTGTGATCTAACTAAAGGAAGGCCATAACGTTCTAATTGTCTTTTTCAAATTCAAACAGTTCTTCACCAAATGTCTTAATATCAAAAGTACTTAATGATTGCCAAAAGTGTTTTCAATCATACATCCGTGTTAAAGAAGCACAATAATACCAAAATACTCCTATATCGAACTTTCCACTAGAGCATTTTCTCAAATATTTAACGAAACGCTTCGTTGGTTGACAATTTTGCGATAAGCCTAATGAACTTGATGCTAGCAAATTATGTTGGAGCAGACGATGGAGTTAATGATGATGACCAGCCAAAGCAAAGCACGTGAATGAAAAGCGAGATAAGCGGTTACTTGCAACAAATATGGCAATATTGGTTCACTGCCAAGAACACAGTGTAGCGTAACCTGATTTTTCGGAAAAGTATTTGTCGTTGGGATTACTATACTCTACATAGCTTTTTTGTACACGAATCCGCTAAAACTTTACTTACTATAGTTTTTTTTTTCAGCCCAAGTTAGAACTGTTACTGGACGAGCACACCACGTCCATTCTGATACCTCCTATACAAAAAAAGAACACTTTTGCCCTTAATTTCATCTTGATATGCACGATTCATCGAATATTTTCTATCGTTTCATACAACGATAGTTGACATGTGGTCCGTCCTTTACTTCCCAAACCGCTCGTATCCGCTAAGACATTCTTTCACAATGGCCAATTTTTTTATTGATTTATTGATTTGTTATAATTTATTTATTATATTACTACTGATATACATTTTACAGTCTAATGCAAAAAAATATTTTATATTATTTCCTATCTAAGTGGAAACCCAACATCTTGTAATTGTTTCAATTTATTCGATGAATTCAAATGCACCGAATGGGATAATTCTGTGCATTTTATTTCATTATTTCAAATATGGTACATAAAACGATTCAACAAAAGAGTTTCCGTATATTTTCATAGGTGAGTGTTTCCGTAGCCCAGTTTATTTTCAAGTCTATCTGAGTGAGTTACATAAAAAGGATTCCAAATTAAAGAACAATATTCTCAATTACTCCTGACAAAGGAAACGTCTAAGGGTTTTACTGCAATGGGGGCTTTAAAATCTTTAATATTTCTTTTAATAAATCTCATCACAGAATATGTCTTGAATGTTCTCTACTCAATATGATTAATAAACTCCAAATTCGTGTCAAATATGATGCCCACATTTGTAACTTCAACCACTTTATTAAGATCCATGTTGTAAAAAATTGGATCATGGTAGCAAGCTTATCTTATACACAGCATATCTGCACATTTAGGTCAAGTTTGTTAATTTTACAACACGCCTTTAAGGCTGTTAGGTTCCTTTGAATCAAAATAGAAAGATGTAAACTTGTAACACCTGTATACAACTTAAAATCATCAGCAGAGAGAAGTGAATTGTTAAACGTCAAGCATTCAGGTAAATCGTTAACAAAAATTAAGAATAATAATGAGCCTAAATATGTTTCTTGGGGAATACCTTAAAATGCATTAATTAAAAACAAAAACCTTTGATAAATTGTAATAATTTATAATTTATACTAAATTGTGAAAGGTTATACTTATAGTAATACGTCATGATTTACTTAATCAAAAGCTTTCACAATATCTGACATTAAACTGCAATTTATTTCCTACAGAGATTATGATGTTATTCCAGACATGAGTAAAAATATACATGAGTAAAAAGTTTCCTTTTTAACATTTTCCCAAATATTTTAGCCATGGCACATTGTTTCACAATGAGTCTATAGTTCAAAACTTTTGTTTTGTTTCTAGATTTAAAGATAGGAGCCACACAGCAATTTTTCCAACTGTCAAAAAATTTACTTTCATTCAAACAAGCATTAAATAGGGTTCTAATGAGGGTTACTAAAGATTTAATAGAATATTTATAGAAAGTTGGTGATACTGAATCAGTAAAAACATATGAAGGGTTGTTTTTTGGCTCCAGAATTTAATGGTAAATTTCCAGTCTAGGATAAATAGACTGGCTTGTTATAGGTTGTGAAAGTTGATTGGAAAAATGACGCAAATAAATTGCAAGCCTCAATGCTATTCCTTGAATACGTGTTATTATAAAACATACTCCTATTGGGTTGTTTGGAAAGTACGCTCAGTTAATTCGTTAGTTCACCATACGTCATTTCTCATGACGTAGAGTTCCTTCAAACACTATCATAACTTCCTCCCACCCCTCCTCTAAACTGATTACTAATGTTTACTTGTGTTCCCGTTCTAGGCGTAAGTGGTTCTAGTGCTTAAAAGCAAGTTTTAAAAAGTAGGAAAAAATGAATAAAAGAGAACATTTTATTCATATTATGCATTATTATTTTCGAAAAGAAAAAACGGCTGCTGAAATCAGCCGAAAAATAAAGTCTGTTTATGAAGAAAATGGGCCAAACGAAAGAACTTGAAAAATGGTTTAAAAGATTTTCTACGGGCAACTTCTCCGTAATGGACCCTCTCAGATCAGGACGACCAAAATAAATTGTTTCCCTGGAGGTGAGAGATTTAATTATTGTTAAACCTTCTGCAACAGTTAGGGAAATTGTTGAAATAATCAAAAAATTAGCCTCAACTGTTCACGGCGTCATAAAGCAGCTCGAATTTGTGAGCAACATCGATGTGGGGGACCGGTCAGAAACTGTCAGAGCTTGGGTGGGAAGTTTTACCTCACCCACTGTACTCCCTAGACCTTGCCCCGTCCGACTATCACATATTTCGCAGTATGAGCAACCACTTGAAAGTTTTGAATTTCCATAACGACGAGGAAGTGGAAAGGAGTTATTAAAAAAGGGGGAGATTATATAATGTACTCGTATAAAAATAATTGTTTTCTTGTAAATATATTTATTTTAGAAACCGAACGAACTTTCCGAACATCCCGATACTAATGAGATGACCACTAGTTCGATTATACTCTTTATGAGCTTTTTTCGTCACGTTTTTTAAATTAATTAAACTTCCATGGCATCAACGCGGTTTATAAAAAATTGTAAAAAAGTTTTATAGGAGGTACCATAGTTGAAATAGCATAATTAATTTTATCAGAAATAAATTCAAATGTTAAACTTGGATCACCATATTCTTGCAACGTATTTTCCCCTCATAATGTTATATGATTAAACGGCAAATCGCCCCTCTTTCTCAAAGATGTAATCAAAGATTTGATCAAAATTATTGTATAACTTCATCCGAAGGGAATAAAGCTATATATTATTTGATGAGGAGTATTTAAAGTATCCTTTGATCAAATGTGTTTCATAAATTTTTAAGTCAATTTACCGATCTATGGACAACTGACGTAAGCCCACACAAAGTTTCTTAAAACTTGATAGAGCCAAATATTTTTTGTAATATCCCAACCGGTGATGGAAACTGGAATATATAGACCCATATTCTACTACTTCTCATACAAATCTCCTATTTTACAAAATGTAATTTCCTTTTTGTAACTCCTATTCATATACTGCGGCAACCTAACAATGTTTGATAAAATTTGAAAAAGTTGACCGACTAACCACTCCCCTGCTAGTATCTCACATTCAAAAAGCTTGTTTATCCCATTAATTCTTATGTTCATATCTTTCATTTAGTTGTAATAAATTCAGTCAAATCTCAAGAAGAATCTGAAATAAAGTCGCAGAAGGAAAATGAGGAGAATTGTCACAAATTCCACCAAATTCCCGGAGTTCAATATCCCCTGTAATTTTAATTAGTAGGCCTAGATTTGTATTCATTGATTTGACTGATAATCTACTCTAAAACTTGGTCAAAATCAACTAATCCGCCAAGTTTACTCCCGTAATTTCCATGCAAATGATAGATTTACCGTACTTATGTATTCTTTATTTCATATCTTTAAATCACTTGCACTGAACTCAGTTATATTTTTTTCGCACATCATACGTTTGATGATGATTTCCCTTGTTCTGAAAGGGAAACCCAATACACAAATTTCAGTCAGGTTAACTGACTCACATATAGTCGTATGTACCTTCACCCAACATTATTTTGAGTTGATGCAAAAGTATCAGGGGTGCCAGAAAGGACATTTAATCTCAGAACTAAGTTTGCTTAACGCCTGATGAGTGGCGAATAATACTGAATTTTTTGCAATTTAATGCGAAGATATGAATGTAGGAATATGTGGGTAAAAAAGTTATGTAATTTGTATAGAAGTTACAAGAGATGGCGTGTTTATCCGCCTGAAATATTTAAATTACGATATAGGAGCTATCAGTAGGTATCCGTTTTCATTCTCAGAACTTACTTCACCAAATGCATAACGTGCACCACGTTTGGTTAAATTCAGTACTCGTACAACTGCCGGAAAGATATAAAGGTACCACAAAAGGCTAGACAAAGTCCTTCATTTTCATACTGAGGACTAAGTTTATAAAAGACATAACGCGTGATCCAGGAAAATATAAAGCTGACAATAATTGGCATAAATCCGTCATCTGTATGGGAGGTAGCAAAAGGATTGTAGCTAATCGGTCGATGTTTTCAAATTTTGCCAAACGTTTGAAAGCTGTACAATGGTAAGAAATGTTGGACACTTCAATACATAAATTAAAAACTGTAAAGAAACTGTAAAAATTGAATTTCGGAAAATCATTTAATTTGTATGAGGGAAACAAGAAGGGTGGGTCGATGTTTCGCATTTAAAATCCTTGGTTGTAATCTGGCAAAATATCGAAACAAGATTTAAGAAGAAATTTGCGGCAGTTATCGTGTCAGCCAGCAAGACTGTCAAGCGGACAGCGCTAAATCATCTTAGTCTTAAAGCACATTTGGACAAAATATATTTCGCATTTAAATGCTTCTTTCAGAGACTGCAGTAGCCTTTTTCTATCTGCCATGCAAATCGAACGTTTAATCGAAACTTAACGTTTTCAGTATAATACCTAATTCGTGCTTTGTTTAAATTGTTGGTTCCGTTTATGGTTTGTTACTAAAATTTTTGCAAATTGTATTGCACTACAACGGTTAGTAAAATTTAAAAAAATCAAACCGATAACAATTCCTTTATTCGTAACTCCCAGATAAATTACCCATATATGAAATATAAAGATACATTCGTATCTTTCATTAATTCACTTCACTACTACTTCATTCACTTAATGAAGTTGATTCTGCAATCGAAAATAAACTGCATTTGCCATATGCATTAGGGTACCATGAATACTCGTATAAATATATTGGCCGATTTAAGATAAATGTGTGGCCTCTCTAGAACTTCTTAGCAGATGAATTCAAAAGCTACTCGGGCGGCCCTGAAGACCTGAAGAAAGACCTGACATAAAGATGTTGCCAGTACTTTGAAAAAAACTATTTTGGTGAAATGTTTCCAGTTTCAAGACGCCACGTTGTTTAGTATTTTTTGTTGTTATTTGAGTAAATGATCTCAGTGAATTTGGTCAACGTTATGTAATTCAGTATTTCATTTGAAAGGGGTCAGTTCAACCAATATTAAAGACGAGCTTGATTCTACTCTGGGGGAGTCTCTTCCCTCGCTTAAGACTGTAAAATATTGGATAGCAGAGTTTAAATGAGGTCGTACGAACTGCGAAGACGAACACCGTAGTGATCGACCAATTGAGGTGTCCACGCCAGACACGTTTAAGAAAATCCACAAAATTGTATTGGATGATCGTTGGCAGAAGGTGCGTAAGCTAGCTTATAGGGATTTCAAAAAGTGATATGCATCGTATATTGACTGAAAATTTGAAGACGAGAAAGCTGTGCACAAGATGAGTGTCGCGCTTGCTCTCAATAGAGCAAAAACAGCATCATGAAGATGTTGCAGTAGAGTATTTAGCGGTGTTTCGTCGATTGGATGGATGAGACATTGGTCCATCACTTCACAGCTGAGCCAAAGGAACAGTCAAAGCAGTGGACTGGAATGGAAGAATCGTGTCCAAAGAAGGCGAAGACGGTTCTATCCGCAGGTAAGGTCATGGGGTCTGTTTTTTGGTATGTGCGCGGTATTATTTTTTTTATTGATTATCTCTAAAAAGAAAGAAATATGAACGGCGAATATTATGCTAATTTATTACAGTGTTTAGGTGATCTACATCCATTCACACAACCACAACGATGGCCAAAATTAATGAATTAACAATCGAATTGCTTCATCACGCACTTTATTCGCCGGATTTAGCTTCCTTGGACTATTTTCTATTTCCAAACTTTGGTGGTAAAACATTTGCCAACAATGAAGAGGCGGAATCTGTAGTTTATGGCTGTTTTAAGGAGTTTGACAGTTCTTACTGGGGTACAAAAGCGATTGAATATCGCTAGAAAAAATGTATTGAGCTAAAAGGAAATTATGTTGAAAAATGAAGAAAACTGTTTCCTACTTTTATATGTCTGTTAGGTTAGGTTGTTAGGTCAGTTAGTTTTGGGACCACCCCCGTATATTTTACTTTTTTATTGTTCTTTATTTCGAGGTGTTTTTAACGTAACTACGTACGTACTGGCACAACGCATGCTTTTGTAAAGGGACATTGGGTGAAGTTAAATGTATGCCAGTTCACCCGACTACACTTTCTGTATTGGTTCAAAGAAATGATTGCCTCCGTTTCTATTCATGATACATACAATTTTCATACAATTTTTAACATCAAAATATGTGTGAATTGGATTGGGTTGATAATATTTCAATTTCACATATTGCAATTACATAACTCATTTTCGAAAAATACCACATTAATTCAATTAGTGGATGGTATGATTTGAAATTGGAATATATTACATTAGATTTACTAAATTGAGCCGTGTACTGCCTTTTGCCCACTGTGCACCATTGATGAGCTTTAACACCAATGCCATCTGACTGCAAGTTAACATTTTTTCTTCGGTATCAGTTGTAACATTAAGAAATTCTATGGAGGCATCATTTTTGCTGGAGTATAAAGCCTTATCAGCACATATATCCACTTAAGTTGTGAAAAGAATGAAATTGAACGCAATCGATTTGAAGTCATGTAAAAAAAGTTAAATCCCTGCCAGAAAATGTGTTGAACAAACCCCAAAAAGTAATTTCCTGTTGTAAGTATTTACAAGTATTTCCAAATAAAAAAGTAAAGCAAAATATTTACAATTCAAACAACTCATGACTTTAGTTTCCTATGATAGTGGCTACCTTGATATTGTACTTATTAACTTGGCCCCGTGGCCCATCGTTTGCATAAAAACTATCAACTCGTTTTATCGTCATTACCATGGTGGCAAAGTTTACAGCATCTTACAAAGTCATGTTGCTGATGTTGCCATAAAGCGACGTCTCCTTTCTTTTTTGGCTTTTTGGCGATGTCACGTCCCATCCTTAACTCTGTCAAGAAAATGACATTTCTTTACGGATGTTCATCAGTAACGTCGGATGTCATAGTACGCGACTAACCAACCAGTGGATTTCGTTGGCGAAATACACCACACACTACTTGGAATCCTTTTTGTTAAATTGTGTTCAAGTGTGGCATTTTGCCAGTAGCAAAATTAACAGCTGCATTCTCCGATGATGACGGTGCCCGGTACCCGCCTGCCTCGGGAGTGAATTTCTCCTTCCAGGCGACGATAAAGTGGGGGCGTTTTTAAATAAAAATAACAATTATTCGTACATAAATTTTGGATGTGAGCCAATGCTTAAAAGAATCATATTTTTTACAATAAACAAAAATAAGGTTCTGGTATGTGTTCAATGTTCGTAGC
Source organism: Philornis downsi (assembly GCA_019455685.1). Classification (NCBI taxonomy): domain Eukaryota; kingdom Metazoa; phylum Arthropoda; class Insecta; order Diptera; family Muscidae; genus Philornis; species Philornis downsi. Next base: position 1,073,720 of record JAHXMU010000301.1, on the reverse strand, counting down.
TCAAAAAAAGGACCATAAAAACAATACCCATGCTGAGTTTACAGGAAAGTTGAAGAAGATTGCACACCATATTTGGACAGTATTTAAATGCGATGGAAAATCATATTAAATTTTAGAGAAATAAAATGTAATTTTCCTTAGCCCAACAGCATTGGAAAGTATTTAAAATTCGAGTAATTATGAAATATTTCTCAAAAATTTGGCAATTCAATAATCGAATCTAACCAACGAGACATGTCTCAACTTAAGAAATTTTATCATGATTATGGAAAAGTTTTTTTTTTGCAATGCATTTATATCACTGCGTCCAAAAAGTGAGGTCGCGAATACATTGAAGCTCAAAAATCGTTTTTGTTTTCTGGGTTGTTGTCACCGTCACAGGTATCTGTAACAAATCTCACATCATTAATGGCATTAGTGTTGAAGCTATGCTTGGTTTTGTACTGTTCGAAAGTGATTTCGGTGCTTTCTAAAACGTGTTACTTTTTTCAGCATAACATTCTGTTTACGAAATAAAATTTATGCTTCAGAGACATTTAGACTGTTGCTGCAGGCCTTCGGGGAACAGACTTTGTCGGAAAGAAATGTTTGCAAGTGATGAATAGGACAGGGGAAGGACCATGAAAAGAAGTGAAAGGACCTTGGTTATTAGAGTAGATGTGCGGTGTCAATGCATACCGGGGAAATTGGCTGCTGTTGTTATTGCTATAATTAATTTGCTGTGATGATCGACCCAGTTGGAGTAGGTTGTGGACTGTATTTTGGGATTTAGATAATCTTATTGTGCCGCTATGAAGGCCAGCCAACCTGCTGATGATTTTTATGGTGCATTTTGAATCTGATAATTTCTCAAGAGGTATGAGAAATTATTTGGTAGCAGTTTAAAATGAAAGAAATTATGAAAGTTTAATCACTTTTAAGGTTAGTTCAATTCAAGGTAAGTTTATTTGGGAAACTGTGATGTTTACCGCTTGAACTGTGTTGAGTCACAAATATTTGGTTTCATGTTATGGCAGGTACAAGTGCAATTTGTGGCATTTTTAAAGTTGTATCTGACATATATCTTATTAACAATTCACAATAAGTTTAACCCAAATGTGGACAAAAAGGGTAACATAAAATTACGATTTGATTTAATGTTCCATAATGTGCGTTCATGAAACGTTTGCAAACGTCATTTTAAATTCATTTTTAAAAAAGTCTTATAAGAAAAGATAAATATAAACACCATGTTTAATAAAAATTTAACTTACTGTAGTCTATGCATTAGAGTTTACACGTGGAAATGAAGGACGAGGTACCCGAATGGTCATAGTTCTGTAGTTTATTTCCATTCTCAGAATTAAATTTACCAAATGCACGGTGCGAGTCAAATTCGATTGATTGCAACGCAATTGCTTGATTGATTGGTTAAATCGATCTTCTATATGGGAAATATCAAAAAGGGCGGGGTTATTTAACCGATATTTCTCCAATTGTGCCAGATACTGTAAAGCAATACAGTGAACTAAAATTTAGGCTGCTACAGAGAAAAAATTTAATTAGATTTAAAAATTTTAATTAAATTTACTGCATACTTAATTTGAATAAATTTAGTGTAATTATATAAAAGATATGAATTGTAAATCAATATAATACACAGAAATCTTGGCTATTGCAGCCTATTGTTTGTATGGGAGTCATTAGAAAGGTACCCCGTTTCTATTCTGACTTCCTTTTTTTGTAAGCGCTCACTGTGTGACAAATGTGAAAAAATTTATTGTAAATTTAATATGCGTACATAAGAATACATGGGCCAAATCAATTGTTTGTAATGAATATAGTCCATTTATAATTCCCAGCTACGATCTGGAAAAATATTAAGATGTGCCATATTTTAAGAAGTTCCATTAAGATCTACAGTAGTTATCGTATCAGCAAGCCGGACAGAAGAAGACCGCACAATCGACTTCAAATACAGTAAAACAAATTTCATCAAAGAATACTTGGTGCTTTTAAATGCTTTTCTCTATGTGTAACATTTTTGCCGTTTCGAATGATATATATTTTCATTTTCTCGGGCGAAGGCATAACCATCTGCATTTTGTAAAATGGCGAAGTTATAGACACCTCTAAATTAAACTTTGTATTAGATGTGCAGGCAATACTTTTGTTTGCCTATTTAGTCTTGGCTAATTATATGGGAAGGCCACTAAAAACTTAAGTCTCACTTCTAACAATCTTTGTAATATTTTTTTTAAATTACAAACTACAAAAAAAGTAAAACAAATCCCTTAATAAAAATGCAGTTTTTAATAAGTGGTCCTTTAAAAAAAAATCTAGTGCATATATATAAATCCATTAAAAAAATTACATAGAATTACATAACAAAGCCAACCAACAGACTGAATATGGATTAGATTTTTCGTTAAAAATTATGCCACAACTCACGATTTTGGTTGCAAAACTATCCAACCCAACAAAGAAGAGACAGAAAAGTTAGGAAAAATTTTATTTATTTTTCAACATAATCTCCTTTTATCTCGATGTACTTTTCCAGTGGTATTCAACAACTTCTATACCCTGTTTATAGTAAAAACTACCAAACTCATTAAAATAGCCATCAATCGCAGCCATTCATCCAATCACCGTCTTCATTGATGACAAATCTTTTATTACCGAGCCACTTTTTCAAGTTTGGAATAGATGGAAATAGATGCGTGATGAAGCAATTCGAACTTTAATTCATTAATTTTGATCATCGCAATAGTGGATGTGTGAACTGGAGAATAGTCTTGATGAAACAACACTTTCTTGTTTGCCAAATGTGGGCTTTTTTTCATAATTTCATCACGTAAACGCTGCAATAAATTAGCGTAATATTCGCCGTTGGTGGTTTTTCCTTTCTGAAGATAATGAATAAAAATGATTTCATGCGCATCCCAAAAAACAAACGCCATAACCTTGTCAGATACCATCTTACAGATGGAACCATCTTCACCTTCTTTTGAAACAATTTTTCCATTCAAGTTTACTGCTTTGACTGTTCCTTTGTCTCAGGTATGAAGTAGTGGATCCATGTACATGTCCATGGATATAAATCGACCCAAAAATTCGCAAATACTCTACTGAAACATCTTCACGACGCTATTTTTACTCCATTGAGAGCAAGCGCGGCACCAATCTTGCGCATAGCTTTCTCATCTTCAAATCTTCGGTCAATATACGACGTACTCGTATAGTACTTTTCGAAACGACTATCATTCCAGCTAGTTTTCGCACCTTCAGCCGTCTATCATCCAGCTAGTACGGCCTCGTTTAAACACTGCTAATCCAATATTTTCGAGTCGTAAATAAAGGAACCGACTCCTCAAGAGTAGAATCTTGCTCGGCTTTAGTATTGGTTGAACTGAGAATTTTGAATTTTTTTTTTTCTATTCATTTTCTTTATTGAATCTTTCTTTTGAAATTTACAATAAGTATTCAAATCTTAATCCTATCTTAAACTAAAGTATCCTGCCATTGCGGGTCTAAATGTCTGCATCACTGGACCAAGTCTAGCATGTCTCTTGTTCTTAGCCGTATATGACCGGGAAAATGTTGAAGGTTTTGAGCGAGCGGGTTTAAGTGGAAGGACAACTTCGATATATAAGACCTGCTTAATTTTCTTATTTCCTCGGAAATATAAGGAATGTTTAAATTCTTGTGTGGCACCACAGAATTCTTGATTGTCTTCTCTGTAACTTATTTGTGTTAGAAGCCGATGCCGTTCCCCACAACTGTATGCTGTATTGGCTTCAATATGGTTTTGCAGATGGTGATTTTATTTTCCAAACTGGGAGTAGGCTGGGAGCCAATAAGCCAGTGGAGTTGAGCCATTTTTAATTTTAATTGAGTGATTTTAGAGTCAATGCGATTCTTCAAAGTGAGACGTCGATCAAGGTGAATACCCAAATATTTAACATGGTTACGAACGGGTATGATACTACTGGTGAGGGCTGGGCAATTGTTTCTGTCTAAGAGAGAATGTAAATTGTACACTCTTAGTGGCATTTACTTTTATCTTCCACTTTTCGAGCCAAGATTCTAATGAGTGTATATGAGACTGCAGTTGTCTAGAAGCCATTATTGCGCAAGTGCTAATGCTCTTGAATGCAGTGTCATCAGCGAAAGTTGAAGTTTGAATTAGGGAATGAACAGGCATGTCAGAGGTGTAGATGGTACATAGTGTAGGGCCTAGTATATAGCCCAATGGAACTCCTGCTGAAAATTTTCTATGAGTTGAAACAGAGTCTTTTGATTTTGCTACAAAAGATCGATCCTTTAGATAGCCTGTGGGTATTTGTCGGTAGAAAATATACTATTTTGTGAATAAGGCCTTCATGCCATACTTTATCAAAGGCTTGGCAGATGTCTATAAAGAGATCTGAGCGATATTTCCGATCTTCGAATGTCTTTCTAACAAATATGTTGCAAACTATGTCGAAAAATTGTAGAAGCTTTTAGGCTGATTAGACTGGCATAGTAACTGAACGGACGAGGATTGAAAAATCATTTACATTTGAATGGAATTCTCCATTCCTCGCAAATCTGACAAATCTCACAAGTCAGGCTGCGTAAATCTTACGAGTACGAGTATTATCATACGAGTATTAGATGTGTGGGATTAGTAGTTCACAAATTTTAAGAAAATTTACGTAAATATAATGAATTTCTATACATATAGATATGAAACACATTCAGTTGAAAAATACAAATACAGCAACATTATGTCACTCTTATATAACATTGTGATTCGCAATATGTTGCATCGAATATAATTGATATGGAATTAAACCGAATTCTCTGTCACAAAAATATTTTTTTATTTGCCCAGGCCTGTGGCGTAAACATGATGCATCTTCCATTGCTCTTTCGGGCAAGCATATCGCATTTCGTCCTGTTTCCTTTTGTTTCCCATTACTACCACTTACATCCGTCGACAATTACTACAATATCCAATAAAATAGATTAAACATGCATCGGCATGCAGTTATTGGTCACTTACGCGTAAAGTTGTGCACTGGCTCATTAATTCACAGCAACGTTGCACGGAAGGGAAGCGTACCAGATGACATTATACACAACTTTAGGCTGGGGTAGACCACCTTGTAACCAAAACCGGTTAACCGATTATCAACCAGAAACCGTTTTTTCAGAAAAATTGTATTTTTGATTTAATCAGTTAATTGGTTTTAAATTACCTCAAAACTTAATAATATAATTGACACATGTTTGGATATTATTTTCAATAGTTCATAATGCGCAGACACTGTTGTTACAAGTTTCAGAATACCATGAAATTAAGATTTTTGCAAGACTATGTATATCTCGCAATCGTAGCCATCTTGATAACGGACGGCAGAATGTCTAAAATTAGGGAATTAAGCCATATTGGAAGCTCATTTTGGATTACCATATTTGCAAATCTAAATCAATACAAATTTTCGCTAATCTCTGGTAAATGTTGCAACACAAATTTATTGATACTTTGCGAAAGTTTCCCGAGACAAAATTTTTCTTTTGTTGCAAGAAAATCTTTATTTATCGTATTCTTTCATATAAAGTTCAGCACAAAATTTTGGCCAAGTGAACTGACTTGCCGATCGTGGCACGATGGTTAGTATAAGCAGCTATCGTTGTCATGGTCTTGGATCCTATTCCCGACACAGCCACCTATTTCTCATTGAGCGAAGATTACCTCGATGTGTGTGTGAGTGAGTCTAAAAACAGGATACGCGTAAGCTCACAAAATGTGAGTGTGTCTAAAAAGGTCTTTCGCATGGAAGTTACCGGAAGGGTAATGGTTACGTGGTCGCCTTTTATACGCACGGGGAAAAATGCAATGGAGAACCAGTGTGGAAATTTCAGTCAGATGAACTACATATACCTTAACCTTGACTCCTTTTGCGTTATTATAAAAATTTCCTGGAATGGCAGTGGAAAATTGCTACATTCTTCTAAAAAAAAAAAATAACTGGATTAACACACAGCAAAAGAAATAAACTCATAATTTACCGAAGTCTTCCGCCTAGAAATTATAGGGGATCATTGATTTTGGCAAAATCAGTAGGTATGCAGTCCCTTTTCATTCACACAACTAATTTTACTAATCGCCTAAGTTATATAGAATTTTTTGTAATGGAAATGGAATCTTGGAATATGTGGGTTATATAAGGTAATTTATACGGGAAGTAGCAGAAAGGGCATAATTATCCAGTCGATATTTTCGGATTACAGAGGAAAAAGTAAATTTCGACAAATCGAACAATTTACTCGCATATGGAAACTCCTATAAGAGAAAAGGCAATGCCATCCATTTTCTTTCTGAGAACTAATTTTGCCAATCACATGACTTCTGCCGAATTTTGTTAAATCCAAGGCAATTTCTTGATAGACATTGAGTTAAGAATATAACTGATAAATCGGTGGAAGGGGTCAACCGACATCTTCGCTTTTTCTCGAGTTTTATCAAGCATCAAAAATCAATGCATTGGATGATAATCTAGGACAAGAGGATCATATCCTTCTAATTAGACACTATAGAGGAAGAATTCACTTCGGGAAAATATATCAAATTAAATATAGTAAAGGATGTTGCGACTATTTTCAATTGCCTGAATCAGCTTTATGATATGTTTAACTTTAGTGAATACAATACAACGATGTAATATAAATGAACCTTAAAATATATGGGGTAAATCAATCATTAGTTTGTGAAGAATCAGAAGATGTTTCACAATCCGGTCCATTTTCATCTTTAGTTTTACGTTATTAAATGCTGTCTGACGTATACGAAATTTGACAGAATTAAATATAACTGCCTTTTTAAGAGTTACAAGGAAAAAACTGCTTTCGGAAAACCGGACAATTTCCACAACATGCACCGGAAGAAACAGGTCGATGTAGCACATTTACAATTTCCGACCACTAACTGCCAAAATAAAGGGTGATTTTTTATTCGTAGTTTTTTTATTTTAATCGAATAAAACACTCAAATTTGCATCATATATTACAATTTTTTATTGGAATCGAAAAATTGCCATTTAATTTTTAAAGATAATTTCATATAAATGTTGTCCTCGGATCCGTCTCAAAATGTCCATTTTCGTCACTTTTTCTAGTATTTCAACTCGTATTCCACGAATAACGCGTGTTATGTTATCCTGTAAGACTTCAATAGTGTTCGGCTTGTCCACATAGACAAACGACTTGACATAACCCCACAAGAAATAATCAAGAGGTGTTAAATCGCAAGATCTGGGGGCCAACTCACAGGGCCAAATCGAGAGATAAGCTGCTCACCAAATTCATCCCTCACATGAAACTGAAACCACGTGTAAACCAAGTTCAACTCAGTCAATTGGGGCAAAAAAAAAAGAAATCGCGTATCATGGTTCGATATCGTTCGCCGTTGATGGTAACTTTTCTTCCACGGTCGTCATTGAAGAAAAATGGACCGATGATGCCACCTGCACATGAACTACACCAGACTGTCGTTTTTTCGGAATGCATCGGTAATTCATGCATGGCATGTGGCTGTTCATCAACTCTACCTATAATTGCGACAGTTTTGCTTGTTTACGTATCCGAATTGTTGATTCAGCAGGTCGATTATCACGGCCATAAAATGGTCGTATCAAACGATGCACATTTGTCACAGAGCACGAATTTTGATAATAAATTTCAACGACTTGCAATCGTTGCTCGTTTGTTAGTCATTCCATGATGAAATGCCAGAGTATACTATACACTTTTCAGTATGACAGATGACATTTGGACGCCATTACCAACCAGTGCTGCCAACCTGAAAAACTTAAATCTTAAAAAATCACCCTATATTACCTATTGGTTGTCAATCAGCCAGCCAGAGAATCAGACAGAGGGATATCACTCACTTGACTTGAAAATTTAAAAAAAAACATTTGATGAAAGAGTATTTATTATTTTAAATGCATCTTTCTTGGTGAGACAAACGATATACGTTTTTTTTCGGCTAAAGTCATAAACTCATTATAACAGCCTAAACTATTATTAGAAAAAGTTTTGGAGATTGGAGCCAACTGAGAAATTATTCCGAAAATGCTGCTTCAGGTACTATTGAAGTATCTGATAATTTGTAATGTATTTAAGAATAAGTTTATACTGAATGTTACATGATGAGAAAAGTACAACAACCAACCGTGCTTTACTTGTCACTCAAAGCGGAATTATCGCCGTCACAATCATGTCAACATGACTGCCACAATTCTAAATTTCAAAACCTTATAAAAGTACGTTTCAGTACGTTATAATTTGCAAAAATCAAGCAGTAATTCCCTTGAGAAAGTTATTTCACAAAAAAATTGACAATTCACATATTTTCAAATACTACAAGAAAAATAGAAGATAATCCATTTCACCAGTTTTTCTGAGATGAATAAACGGAAACCGAATAATTTGCAAAGGTCAATTGCGAATGAAACAAAAACCCGACTTTCTAAAATAATCGGTCTTTTGACGATTATAACTGATACATCTACGAGATTCTGGCACAGTACTTGTAATATGTTTATGTCACGCAAGTAATCCGCGCTTACAGCAAATCAAGTTTAAAGCGTTAAAAAACTCGGCGTCTTTCCGCTGTGTCTCATTACAGCTTTATATTAATTCTAAAAATGAACAGATAATTCTAGAGAATTTGAAGGTTGCTTTAGGCACACATCAGGTTAAGACGGTTGCTCGAAAACGCATGGTGCTTTACGCGCTGAGAAATATTTAACTCAAAAATTTAAACTAATCTGTCATGGATGTCTTCATACAAAAGTCTATATTTGGTTTCGGTCAATGTGTATTCGATGTATTGTAAATGTACTGTAAACGAGCGATTTTTCACGATTTGATAAAAATTAACCTGGAGTGTAAAATGTAGATTTGAAAGTTCTAAGTTTTTCCTACATAAAAATGATTATTTTTTCAAATATACTGATAAATCTTGCGTTATTTGTCACCTTTCTTCTGCAACACATATCTGCAAATACAAATCTAAAATATATATTAAATTTTTGTCCTGTTCCAAACAAACATACAATAAAAGATTTTCAAAATATGCGTACATATAAGGGCGAATAAAAAAACAGCAATTTTCGCAGAATTGAAAACAGGGAAAAATATTTTCATCGTAGAACATTATTAGCTCTTACTTTTATTTTAGACCAAATTCATTTCTCAAACATTTAGACTTTTGTACTGTCCCCCAAAAGGAAACTAAAATTAAACGCCTAGAAATAAATGTGTGCCAATATTTTCTGACCAAATGAGTTTCATGACTTCTTAAGCCGATTGCCACGTTAACTGTCATACTGGCCACATGGATTCCGCTCATCTGATGCATGCCATGGAAAATTCACCATTTCACGAAATTCAATCGTTAGAAAGATACGATTTTGCACTCAAATAACTTCTCAGATAGTTTTGTCATTACTGGACTTAGTATTGTTTGAGTAGGTGTAAAAGGTGGACACCAGTATAGAGAAAATACACCGCATTGTAACTTGTGATGAAAACTGGGACACTTGCGACAACGTCAAGTGAAAATGGTCGAGGGAGGACGATGAGAAAAGTTTTGCTGCGTGTTTAGTGGGACTAGTTAAGTATCATTTGTTATAAGCTGCTCCCCTAGAGCCATACATTTACTTCTTACTTCGCCAATAGAAGAGGAGTTGTGTTCCATCAGAAAAACACTGGGCCAAACACATGGATATTCACTCGCCAGGAGCTCCAGGATTTTGCTGTTGAATATCTCTGGATAGGTGTATCAAGCTAAAAGGACTTACAAAGTCCTGAAACATATTTGGCCAATGGATACCAAAATATAAGCTTCTTTCTCGATGTATAGGTTTTCTACACCAAATAACGCATACATTCCTTCGGGTGAAAATACAACGAATGGGATTGCACTAGGCTTGTGTTCCTGTGGTACAGAAAATTGGGTACAGGGGGGCCAAGTCCTCTAGACCTTTTTATAGTATCCCTCAAAGTTTTCAGATTATGTCTATTGATAAAGAGGGATGTTAGTACTTCTTTAAATAAAGAAGTTTGTTTTCAGTTGTTTAAATAGTCGTACAGCTGAAGTAAAGTTGTTTGGGCTATAGTGGCTCCATCTATCAAGTTATACTAGTATAACAAGTTGATTACTACAATTTGTATACATTGGAAAGTACGAAGAAATCATTTAGATTTACATATATAAACTCACATTCACAAAAAATATTGTTTTAGAAAATGTTTAAAGACTAAATAATAAATCATCAATTTTGAAATGCTGAAACGAAAGTTTGCAAAAATATATATCCAAATATATTTAAATTTCTACAAGTTGCCTTATATCTCCCTATATACATAGGTGGGTGAGGTCAACGACGCAGCTATACCGATTTTCAAATTTAGCTATCTTAAACATTAAAAAAGAAATAGTAAAATTTCCTATAACTTCCAATGTTTTTTTCAAAAGAGAGACGAAGGACTAATATTTAATACTGCCTTAATTTATTTTTTAAACAAACTTTACTGTTATTTTTTTTTTTTATTTCTAACAAGACTGCATCTTATTTAATTTATTTGCATCTCGTTACAAAGTTATTCGTCCTTCGAAATTTTTAATATAGTAATTATATATATAGTAATTATATTATATAATTATTTAATATAGTAATATAGTAATAATAATGTAGTAATTTTTATTACTGCTCTTGTTATTGAATTCAATAGTGTTATTTCATTTCTTTCATAACTAAATCATAAAAATCTAATTCCAAGCATTTATTTAGAATATGGATCGTTTAACAAGCGAAGAACGCGTACAAATAGTTCAAACTTATTGTAAATGTGGGGACTCAAAAGTGGGTATTTTTCGTGCATTACGGTTTGATTATGGTCGTCATAATCGACCTACTGTGCAAGGCAATATAGTAAAGCAGTTTGAAGAGAATGGAAGCGTTACAGATTTGGTCAGAGCTGTGCATCGCAATCTACGCACTGCCGAAAACATCGCTTCTGTTAGTAAAAGTGTGGCAGATAATCCGAATTTGTCAATTCCACGGCGTTCTCAGCAATTGGGCCTATTTACGACTCATTATGGCGTAGTTTGCATTTGAATTTGCTCCTTCAGCCATACAGAGTTCAATTCACGCAACAATTAAAGTCGGCTGACCACTCACAACGCCGTAGACAAAATGATTGGGTGCTACAGCAATGCTGATTTTTCGAACAAAATTTTTTAGAGCGATAAAGCTAATTTCTTACTCGTTGCTGACGTCAGCAAGCTAAATTTTCGCATATGGGGCTCGAACAACCCACAAGTAATTATTGAAAAGGCATTGCGTTGGTACGCATTGTGGTCTGGAAGTGTCATTGGACTGTATTTTTTCGAAAATGACGCTGGAGGAACTGTTATTGTCAATTCAGAGCGCTATGGCCGTATGATAATTGATTCTTTTTGGTCTGCAATTGAAGATTACTATCTGAACGATATGTGGTTTCAACAAGACCATGCCACAAGCCACACAATATGATCGATTTTAACTTTATTGCGTGAGAAGTTTCCAGAAAGCATAATGTCACATTCTGGCGACGTCAATTGTCTATCAAGGTTATGCGATTTGACGCCGTTAGACCTTTCTTCTGAAGCTACGCAGTAGTGAATGCCTGGCGCCTGTTAAATTGTAATGAAGTTTGTGCTATTGAATGAAAGATATGAACGAAGGAATATTCTTATAGGATAAATCAGGTAATGTTGTAAGCGGGGTATCAGAAAGTGTGTCATTACGTGGTCGATTTTTCAAATTTTAACGTTGAATTGAAAGGCACCGACCCACAAAAATATAAACTTACGCTGCCTAAAAGTTAGGAACTGCAGCAGAAAAATACAAATTGATCAGTTTGTGCGGGAAATACAAGAAAGAGATGAGGCAATGCTCTCCATTTTCATTTTTTCTCGTGGCTACTTGGTCTACTTTTCTCGATTTTTAGAGCGGATTATTAGTAAATGCGATTGAAAAATATCCAAGGTTACTGCAGCCAGGCAATTAGAAAATATAGGTAAACAATTGAATTTCGGAATATCAACTAATTTCTATCGGAGACAGCAAAATCAGCTGGGTAATGCCACCTATTTTTACTCTCGAACTTTTTAAATTTTACCAAGCTCTATGAAACAACACGACTTTAGTTATATGACGAACTAATAGTTATATGAAGAAAATAAATTTCAGAAATTTCTCAATTCGTGTGAGGGATACCAAAAGGAAAAATTGGATATAGATCATTTAAAATCCCCGATTATAATTTGCAAAATGTAGAGCTGTGCTAGGCTTTAAGAATTTTCATGAATATTTGCGCATTCATTCTGGAGATACCCGGTACTTCAATAATTAATACGGCCAAAAAAAGAACCACCTAGAAGGAAGCGTCTAAAGTACCAAGAATCTTTTGACCAAATGTGTTTCATGACTTTTTAAGTCGATTGAGCGATGTCCGTCTTTTGGGTTGGCTGCTGAAAACAATAGCGGTAACAAATGTAGCAATCAAGATTTTTCTTTATTACATTGCTTTATAATCCTTTATAAAATTACGTAAAAGTCGATCAAGTAGCCACTCTCCTTCCGATACTTCCCATACAAATTGTCGATTTAAATCATATATTCTTATCTCCATATCTTTTAATCGGCCAAATTTGGCACATATCATGCGTTTGGTAAATAGAGTTTTCAAAATGAAAATGGGCAACGCTGCCATGCCCATTCTAGTACCTTCCATATAGATTGAGCCATTCATCGAAATTTAATTTTTTGCTATAATCTTGTCAAATATATTGCGTTACACTGTTGGCTAAAATGAGGAAAAATCGGAGGAATAACCACGAGAAGTCGCGGTTGCTTCCAGTACAAATTACCTAATTTAACTTAAATATTCTTAGATTCATATCTTTCATTCAACTGAGCACATGTTAAGCATTTAGTGATAGTATTTCTGGTTTTTTCTTTTGCTTTAATTTAGATTATTTTTTTGATAAGATTCTATTAGTTAATCACGCCCTTCCTGGCACCACGCTCACTTTTGCAGCAACCCAAAACGATACTGTGTAAAAGTACAAATATAATTCAGTTCACCTGAATGGAATTTCCGCACGAGTTGAAAATTCTACATCTGGTTTTTCTTCAATTGTCGAATAAATCTTTTGCTATTTACTAAAGATTTCCATAGAGAGGAGCACTCTAATGAATCTAAATACTTTCTTTATGTGATTATACATTTATTCCTTAAGGCAAAGGTTTCATCACATCAATGCTATCATTGTGTTAACGTTTCAAATTTTTGAAACATATTTTACATATAAAATATGTTCATACATTTTGCACAAAAATCAATATTTCCAATATACAGTCAAATACATTATTACATACCGGTTTTTACTTCAATATGATTGGAGATGAATTTGGCATAAACTACTGACGTCTTGTTACCATACATGACAACGTGACAGAAGCACAAGACAGGATGATACTCTGTGCTGGATTCATGTCTCCATGAGTATTAGCTTTGGTGTTATAACAATGCATTCAATACACTTGTCCCATTACTATTTATGCAATCTTTATTTTATTACTTGAGTTCAATTTCATTCTTAGATTGAACGTATAATATAAAAACATTTTCAACACCCACTTTAATTTAATTCTTTACAAATGCAAAGATTTTTTTGAATGCTCGCTCTACATTTTTCTTCCGAGATCAACAATGTCATCATACCAGTAAATTTCTAAATCCTCATGACTTGCTATCCTTAATGTTTTTTTTTTTTTTGCACCAATTATCAGGATTCATATATCACTATGGTTTTTACACTAACTTGACATTTATTGTTTTCAATACAAAACAATAACTTCAATTTGCAGTACACAAAATGTTCTAACAAATTTTTGTATTCTATTTATAACACTGAAAACAATGACGTTATTGTTTGATAAAGTTTTGAAATCATAAAATGCTCACTGAAAAAGGATGACTGAAATCATCACACAAACAAAAGGAAACCTTTTCTGTGAATATGAACTGAACCATATCGGAAAATGTTTCTTTCCCTCCGATGTAAAGCCACATCAACATAAATACAAAATTTATTAGTAGGTGTTAAGGAAAAGAATAACAACAAATATTTATTAAAACTCATGCCACACATTTATTGCGGGTATGTTCATTCACCCTTTAGACAGAGAAGTTGTTGAAAGTATTTAACTTTTGCTTACCCCAAAAATGTACATAGACGATTATTAAAACAATGGAAAACAAAATATTACATAAACATTTTTCAAAGCCAACAGCTGAGGAAAAGCAGGATATAAATTTCAGTCAGGTTAACTGATTTACATTTACCTTTACCCAACAACTTTCTGCGTTAGTACAAAAATGTGCGGAATGGCAGAAGGGGCGTGGTAAATCTCTATGGTCTTATCAACAAATACTCGGAATTAATGCACAGTAGTTCATTCATTGAATGCAATTAGATGAAAGATATGAATCTTGAATGGGTATATGGGTTAAGTTGGATAATTTGCACCGGGTTATGAATTTTTCGGTTTCAAAAGTAAAGTTAAATAAAACCAAATAAAGCTATGATTTCGATTAAAGTTTTATTTCCTTTTGGAAACTTCTCATTCTGTGTGGCTCGTGGCACCGCCTTGTTGTTCAAATTGAAATTCGAATTATCCGCCATACTTTCACTAACTGAAGCGATATTTTCAACATTGCGATGATGCGCAGGCTTGACGACATCCGTAACGCTTTCAGCCTTCTCAAATTTCTCTATAATCTTGCCAATTCCTTACATAGTAGGTCAATTATAACGACCATAATCACCACGTAATGAACAAAAAGTGCCCACATTTGAATCACCAGTTTTTCAGTAAGTTTTAACTATTTTTACGCGCTCTTCGCTTGTATTTAACAGCTAACAGCTTTGACGGACCTGTGATTTTAAAACCGTAGAACCGTATATCCGTTCGATTTTTTAATAATTTACCGAGTATTACATTAAATGATATTAACAGAAATTATATTTTGCAAAATATTTTAGAATATTTCCACTCTCAGAACTAAGTTTTGCAACTGCATTACATCTGCCGAAATGGACTGCATTCAATGCATTAGCTTGGAAGATATGAAGGTAAGAATCTATCGGAATTGGTCATATGTGAGGGGACTACCGGAGGAGGTATGGTTATATGGTTGAATTTTTAAATTTTATATTATAATACAAAGCAATAGAATTCACAAAAATTTAGACAGCTGCAGTGTACGAATTAGGCGTGGCGGGGAAAATGAATTTCGGAAAATCAATCCATTCGTGTGGAAGGCGACTGACAAATCGGTCAGTAGTCATTCAAAGACTACACATTCCAAGACACAGATAAAGCATGATTTCGATGAAACTTTTACTTCATTATAAAGCTTCGACCTCACCATTATGTACGAAACAAAAGATTATCTTTTCGACAGGTTTGCCATTTACAAATATGAATCGTTTAACAACCGAAGTACGTGTAACTAACTATTTTTACGGATTCTTCGGTTGTTAAATGATCCATATTCGAGAATGGCTAACCTTTCACTAAATAACAGCTAAATGACAGCTATTTAACAGCTGACAGCCTTGCCAGACTAGGAAACCACTAAATGTATATGTAAATTTGAATGTATGATCTGGGTTAAGGCACAATAAAAGAAGCAACGTCATAACTTAACGAAGTCTTCCGCTTAGAAATTACAATTTTTAAGTATACACAAAAAACTTACTTTGGCAACTGGAAATGCCCTTCATTGCCGCAAACTTAGGATACATGCAATAAATGAACCAAAAATGGTCAAGTGAAGTGAAGTTGGGCAGGCGCCGCAGGTTCGGGCGGTTTAAAGCCTGGTTCTGTTCTTGTATAATATATCAATTTTGCTTTTGCTATTTATCCAGGTAAATTAGATTTTTTATAATATATAAATTGTCACGCCCTCAATGAGGTCTTTGAAAAAATCTGTACACTTTCTGTATTGATTAGACACAGCTATAAATAATAAAAAAAAAATAAATTGTAAATAGATTAGAAAAATTTTAAAAATAATTGTTCAGACATTGAATTTAGTTCTTGTACGGATAAATTAATTCCTATTGAATTAGTTTGTATCAGTTATGACACTTCCAAACCATACGTCATTAAACCGACGTTTCGCCACATACGCCATACGTGGGTGAATCAAACATGTCGACTTCTTAAAAAAGTTTTTTATAAACTCATCTTTTTATGGGACAGAACGGAGAAATCAGACTCAAATCACAACCTATCCTGGAATGAGCTCCCAAAGCCAAAATCAGAAGAAAGTACTTATAAGCAAACAGTAAAAAAATTAAATTTCCGATTATTATTTTCCGCGGAAGGCAGGTAAAAAAGCGCACAGAAATGGAGCAACTTCCTAGGGATCGGTCGGTTTCTAACCCTTTCAAATATACGAAAAAAGGGGTATAAAGGGGTATTCTCAATAAAACTTTACAGAACAACAAATTAAAAAAACAACATAAGTACAAAGTGCTCGTAATGTTAAAATGACAAGACCATTTCATTGTTATTTCGTCATAAGACAGCAATCATTCAAAACGAATTGAAGTAGGAATGAGTGATTTTACAAACATACGGATATTTATTTTTGGTAATTTGCCGAAACACACGAGTTGAATTTTCATTTTTCTCAAAAATTTTTTATTTTTCATCAATTTCAGACATAATACACTTGCATCTGTGTTTTTTCAATCCTTGAAGCACTTATGATATGCACTTTTTAGTATGTCCTTGAGCTCTCTCAGCGATTCGGTTTTTATCTCCTCAATCGTCGCAAAACGCCGTCCTTTCATAGTTCTCTTCAATCTTCGGAACGGGAAAAAGTCTCAAGGTACCAAATCTGCTGAATACGGTGGCTGAGGCATGATAACGGTGTTGTTTTTGGCCTAATAATCTCTTACACGCAAAGATGAGTCAGCAGATGAATTATCATGATGCAAAAGCGAAGAATTTTTTTCAACATTTCCGGGCGTTTTTCTCGTATTGCTTCACGCAAACGGCACATGACTTCAAGGTAATACTCCTTATTTACCGTACGATCTTATGGTAAGAACTCCTGGTGCACTACGCCATGGTAATCGAAGACAACAGTAAGCAAAACCTTGAAATTTGATCGAACTTGGTGTGTTTTTTTTTGGTTTTGGATTTCCTGGAGTCTTCTATTGAGGCGATTGGGCTTTGGTTTCGATGTCATAACAATATACCCATAATTGACGAATTACAGTTATGACCATTTTAAGCAAATCTGGATCATCGTTGACGACATTCAACAATTCCTGAGCGATGCTCATGCGACGTTGGTTTTGCTCAAAATTCAGCAATTTTCGAACAAACTTCGCGGCCACACACTTCATGCCCAAAATTTTCGAAAAGATTGCTTGGTATGAGTCAACCGATATGCCGACATCCTCAGCAACTTCCCTAATTGTGATTCTACGATTTTCGATAACAATTTTTTTCACTTTTTTAACATTTTCATCGGTTTTTGATGTGCTGGGGCGTCCAAAGTGAGCTTCGTCATTCACATTTTCTCTACCTTCTATGAAAAGGTTGCACCACTTGTAAGCATTTTGTGGACTGAGAGTATTCTCACCATATGCCATTTCAACATTTCAAGTGTTTTTGAGCATTTAATTCAACAACACAAAATTTGATGCAACTTCATTAATCCGTTCTTTTCGATAGCAGAAAATCGCCGAACACGCAAAACACTTGTCTTATTTATGTCTCTCACAAATAAATTAAACATACTATATGGATAAAACCGTCAACATATCTTCGAGGCGAGTGTACCAACATAAAAAAATAATAATCGAAAGTGGATTAAGGTCAGTTTTTCGGCTAGTAGTTGAGCGTGTAAAGAGGTTAGTTTTTGTAATTTAAATCTTTTCACAGCAAAATTTCTCAAATTCTTTCTTTTCCTTGTAATTTCTTATTTTGCATCTTGAGTTTCGAAGCTTTTAAATTGAGAAATTTAAAAAAATGGAACCACGTATTTCCCATACAAATGACCGGCTTGAGCCACATATTCTTAGATTCATATCTTTTTTCTTCGTTTTACTGATTTTAGCCGCATATGGAAAATACTACACACTCGATACAACTAAGTCTGAGAATGAAAATAGAATCCACTGCTAGAATCTTCCTGCACCTTAAAACAAATTGGCTTATTTACCACTTTTTTCTCTAAAATTTCTAATTAAAAATTTTAATTTTTTCCATTGTCTGAATTTTTAGTGCTTGATAGTTGCTCTCTCATATCGTCCAAAATTTCTGAGCGCAAATTGCAATAAGTTACAATTTGCATTCATTACTGTTTGCTAATTTTGCGAGGTAATAAAGTAATAATAAAATAAAGTTGCAAAGTTGAATTGAAAATGGTTGGTCGGTACTGAGGCAATCCGCTTAGAGTTTAGTTTTAATAATAATACTTAGTAATAACATTTCGCAATATTGGCGTTGCTGCAATAACTTTCTTATTATGCACAAAGTTACATTTAACAGATACGGTAACAAACGCACGTAAAAGTCGAGAACAAACGTCAACTTTTACGACACAAAAGCCTGCTTTTTTACATCACGAAAGTCGTGCAAATAATCGGTGAGTCGAAATTCGATTTTTGCAAAAATTCGCTAAGAAACCTGGTGAAACTAAAATGACAAATTAGGGATGTTTAATCTTTTTACGGGGCAAGCAAGGTCCATAATATTTATTTTTCTCTCTACTTTTAAGCGACAAAATATTGGAAGAAATAAGAAATAAGTTAGGGCTATGCGTTTATCTACCAGTTTACGACAGCTATACTTTCTGGTGTTGAAGCTGGAAAGTAGGCAGACAGAAATGTAGCTGGGATCACTCACCCCCATAAGAGCGTGGCGGGTGCAATTTTTTGCAATTAGTTCTTAGCATGAAAGAAATGACGTCCACTGTACTACTAGCGAATTTATCAACACCGAGGGGGAAAATTTATTTTTGATTATTCGTACTATAGAACAAGCAGATGGAACTAATGTCACGAAATTAGGAAGTGAAAACGAGTAGAAGGGCAACAAATTTAATTTAACCTTGTGGTATAGGTGGTTGGTAAAAAGAGATTTTGGAAATGCATGCTTTTACTATGGAAAAACAAAGGATAAGGAAACAAAAATCTTGCCTTGCCCAAGGCAAACATCTGATACTGGAATTACGAAATGAATTCGACACCCCTCTTGCGCCACAAAAAGACAACATTCCAACATTTAGAGAATAAGTAGTCGAGAAGGGGGAAAAAGGTACAAACGCCTAGGGAGGAACAGCTGAAATTAAAGTCCTGAAACTAAGAGTATAAGTTCATCAGTAGACGTAAGCTTGTCCGCCGCGCCAAAAGCTAAACCATGATTGGAGGTGAACTTTTCATCATATGACTCACGCGACCAGTGAGAATTTTTGAATTGAATTGTTAGAGCGAAGAATAGGAAATGAATTGTGAAAGATTTTCTAAAAAATAGACTGCACATCTGAAATTGAAATGATCAAAATTAAGCAGCACATCCAACGTAAAATATATGTGCACTACAGAAACGGAATTTCGAAAACTTGCCAGCATCAAAGTCTCGCAGTAAAAGTAAAATAAACTGGCTAGTTCGGAAGTCAAATTGGTAGGGTCTCAAAATTGTCTAAAAAAAAGTCGCCACTCTCTTCAAACAGAATTGTGAAGACTTGTGAAGAATTGTGAAGGCAAATAAATTATAGAGAAATTCAACTCAAAAACTAGAAGAAGGATGTAGGGACCACTTACTAGTACATGTATTATTATTATTATTTTCCCACTACCATGCGATGGATAAACACTAACTATAACCCACAGGGTTATCTATTTTCCGGTTTCAAAAATAAAGTTGAAAAAGCCACACATAATGCTATGATTTCAATGAAACTTTTATTCCATTATAATGCGTGGATCTTGCCATTATCCATAAGTACAGTGTGCAGTACAATGCCATTTAAATGACCGCCTCTGGGTTAGTTGCAGCAGTACATCCTTTTGAGGTAGTTTTCAAACACTTTTTCGAACATTTCGAACGGTATCTTGGCGATAACTTAATGGATGTTGGTTTTCGAATGCTCCAATTTTTGAAAATTATCCGCATAAACACGGTCTTTGACGTAGCGCCAGAAAGAAAGTCTAACGGTGTCAAATCGCATGATCTTGGTGGCCAATTGACGTCGCCAGAACGTAAAATTACGCTTTCTGAAAACTTCTTATGGAAAAAAACCAAAATCGGTTGTGTTATGTGGCTCGTGGCACCGTCTTATTAAAACCACATATCGTTCTGTTCATAATCTTTAATTATATAATAGGTCAAAAAGAGTCAGTCATCATACGGCCATAGCGCTCTGAATTGAAATTCGGATTATCCGCCACACTTTTACTAACAAAAGCGATATTTCCGGCAGTACGTACATTGCGATAATTTTTGTAAGTCGATTGCTCAATGTCTACTTGACTGGCTGGCTGGCTGGTAAATACGATAAATGCCGAGAATCTTTATGAAACTTTGTAAAACACGTTTCAGCCTTAAAGGGGTTATAATTCCCAATTCGTTGACCTGCATTTTTGGTCACTGCTTTGCTTCGAAAACATGGATGGATTTCCTATGTCCCTTCTAGTAATTCTCATACAAATGACCGAATTAACCCACATATTCTTAGCTTTATATCAATTGTGCAGTATATACATATAGTCAAGCGTTACATAAACTCAGTTCGGAACTTGAAAATGGCCGGTATTGATTAGCCTTTTCTGGTCCCTTTTATACAAATGACCGATTTAACCCATATATTTATAGGTTCATATTATTCCGGTGCAACTAATTAGTACACTTTATGCGTTTGCTAAAGTGAACTCCAAGAATCAATATGGGCAGCATTGCCACATCCGTTCTGGTACCTCCCATTTTCCCTATTTAATTCAAATAACCTAAACTTAAACTTTTTTCTATTAATAAAAATGTAAGGCATTGCCACACCCTTTCTATTACCTTCCACACAATTTTACCGAATGACCGAAATTTGATTTTCCTCCACTAATCTACATTTCTAGACTATAGTAACTTACATTTTTGTCGATTTTACTGCATTATAATATTTTCTAAAAGTTTAAAATATCAACCGGATAACAACAACTTTTTTGGGCCTGGCATACAAATTATTTATTAAACCTACATATTCGCATGGTAGAATATTTTGAAGAGATAGCCTACGAGTATGTAGTTATAGTTATATATACACATTCACTTACCCATCGAAGAGTCGGTGGAGCATCCGCATCCTATTAGGTCCCAAAATCGGAAGTCTGTGCTAAGTTTTCTAAAGCCACATTAAAAATTACTACAATTATCATGTCTACCAGAAAGACGGACACCCCTCAATCGAATTAAATGAAACATATTTGGCCAAATGCTAGTCGTACCTTAAACGCTTCTTTCTAGACGTTACATTTATGACTGTATCAAATAATACGTAACAAGAGGTCAACTCATCGACCCAACATACGTGAGACAAAAATCAATAACTAAACGATAGGTCAAATAGTATTGCCAACAATGCACATTTTCTCTTCCACGCTTACCAATATTCATATCTAAACGAAACCCGTACAACTAATAAATACCGCATCATTTGTTTTTCTGGCTCATCTACATAACCCACAGATGTGTCTGTGGTTATGATATCATCAACTACCAATTCTGATGAATGCAAGTTTGCTAGGCAACTAGAGACACAGCTTCCTGGAAAAGTTTCTGAATGGGCCTGATTACTGTGCGGAGATGGAGATGTCTCGCTGGTTAGATATCGCCAATATATTTGAGACGTGGTACGTACATGTTTTTCGTCATAATAGAATATGAAATGGAAATGATTTTCCTTAAAATTTGTTACAAGAAAACCTGGCTCACGCAGATTTTTTGCTGAATATCTGATAGTCTGCTTTTTGAGAATAGTTGATTTTCGAAGAAATGGAAAATTGGGTTTAAAAATGTCGGCTTTTTGAAAAGAACAGAGGTTATAATATGAAATCTGCTGTCTATTGTCGCATATCTAACCCACTGTCTACGAGTATATGTTAAACTCCTGGGTTAGGGTCTCACCTAAATGGAGGCTTCGAACAAATACACATAAGTGGTTAAATATCTCCAATGTAAGGTAGATTCCACAACGTAAATACTTGTTAATTCGAAGATGAAGAGGAAAAAAAGAAAAGATAAAAAATAGTATGCTTACTCAACCAAAATAAAAATTGGAATATCCACAATAATGAACGATGGTCAATTATACAACTATTTGTTTTTTTTCTTTTTTATTTAAACCTTTACAGAAATTGAATTTAGTAAAGCCGATTTAGGTATATCAATTTATTTTGTAATAATTCCTAAGAATTATTACAGCAATATGCTATCATGGAATTCGTTCTTTGTTAAATATTTTTAATAAAAAAAAAATTATTCATCTCACAATGCAGTGGGCTTACATGCATCCCTATGTTAGACTCACTCAAATGAGACCTACAGTTTAACGGCGATTCCGCACCTCACAGTTTGAGAAGCATTTACAAGACTTGTCGATTACTGCACTACCCAAAATGCTAGGCAGACACGTCGAGGTGACCGCAATTAAAATAATGACAAGTGGCTCTACGCGGGATTGAACCTGCGATCATGCAAACAATAATCGCGTAAGCATTGTGCCATGGTTGGCCATAAACATTTTTAATTAGTAACATTTATTAACCTCGCAATATTGAGTACAAATATATGAGTATGTAATTGGGGAAACTTTTATAAAAGGAATTAAAGATATCTATGACCGTTTTATGCAATAGCTACCTAAGCACAGAATTGATTAAAGTAACGATTGTTGAAAGAATTTCATTACCAATCAGCTTCAATGGAAATGCTCGACTTGTGTTGTACCACGCTATTGCAGCTATTACAGGGAGAGAGTTTAGTAGCTTATTTCAAAAAATTCTTCTAGTACTTAAAATATATAATTTCCCATGCTTTGTTTACAATAAAAATAAGGATTCGCCGTCAAATCGCAATCAAAATGGAAAGTAAGGCCAATAATATTACAGAAAGCATATTTTTATGATCGAACATATAATAGTATGGATCGATCAAAACAATTTTGGTATTTTTGTTAAAAACAAAACAGAAGAAAATCCGAGGTTATTTTCTTAAAAATATGAAAACTTTTGACGCAAATGAGTTTGATTATAAATTTGTCACACTTTGAACTGACACATACTGCAACTTTATCGAAATGTATTATATTTCTCCATTTCTCTCAATGTTGTTAATCAAAATGGATATTGAAACTGTGTTTCAGTTGTTCCGAAACCTACCAAAAAAATCAAATATTTTTCTTGATTTTCTACGAAATAAAAAATTCGCAGAAATTCATCCTGTAGTGTTAACGTCTGCTGTTTGCCTTTAAATTTTGCTTGTTATACTTCTTCAATACGCAGAGAATTTGTAGAGGGTACCCTTTTCTCAGTATTTTACATTTCATTTGTAGGGGCCATTCTAATGTGTACATTTGTCTCTTCTGCTCTCTATACAAACAATCATCAATTGTACGAAATAAACCAGAATTGTTCATTCCCCCAGAGAATACGAGAATGCATTCGAATGGTTTTCAACACTACTTCAATATTTTAGACTTTTGTGCGTTTACGTTTGTTTCTCCCATATTCACTGAATTGACAAAGCGGAAACGGAAACTTTGGCATATGCAGAGGGAAAATGTATCATCACGTACGCCACTCTAATGGATGCTCGTATTATCATATGCCAGAGTGCATAATGCATAGACATTACATAGATGTAAATGAAGGCAACACGTGAAATTGTAAATTTTACATCTCAATTGAAACTAGGAAGGCAGGTAACGCATTTTCAAGCAACACAATAGGCAATAACGTTACATTACAAATGCAGGAATGTTAGGTAGATGACGCGTGAAAAACGAAATAGTGTTTTTAAAACTTAGTATTTTAAATATTTAATATTTTAATAGTAATAACCAGTACAGAAACTAATTTACATACACCTTCCCCTATGTGCTGCTAGCTTCTTATCAAAATATTGGAACATAAATTATACAGATCACAATCATCTGGCATGCCTTTATTGATCCAACTCGTGTTTGAGAGCTGGTCCATATCGGTCTTAAATATCTCTGCTTCCTGGCCATCGGTACCCGAAGCTTTGTTGTTCTAGTCAATTTATGCCTTTGTCGGTATTTGTCATGATTCTTTTTTTATTCTGCCATCCTGTCTACATCTCTGCCTTTATAGGGAAAGAGACCCGTTTTTCGGGCTTCACTTTTATCACTCTATCTTTGTATATCCTCTCTCCCCTTAAGGCCACCACTGCCTTAAGCCTTCTCCTCTTCTTATAGCGTTGTTATTGTCTGTAGATACTGTATACAGTATCCTTTTTCTCAGACACTACGCGACATTTTTAATCGTTCCAGAGGTTATATGAATGCAGTTTTTTGTAATCAAACGATTTTTGTGGCAGTTTCCATAGAGCACGTAATAAGTTGTCTCTGTGTGTCAGTAACAACAGAATTATATCAATTTCCTCGTGATATTTGAAAGGGGTTGTTGTCTGTGGAATGAAGTGTAGTGACGTCCAGCTTTCTTTGTGCTTCATTATGTATGTTTTTCTCTCTGCTAAATATTGCGAGTACCGTTGCTGCTATTGTTGCTTCGGGATTAATGTAGTTTCTGCTGAAATAATCAGGACCCAGTCATGATGACTTGAGGGTTTGTTTATGCCAGATTTTGGTTCCACTTACTGTCATGTTAAGCGCCGTAGTGAAAGAAACCAGTCTGAAGTATCGCTATGTCGACTAAATTTTGCGACTATTAAACTAAGAACAACAATTGTGACATTAAAATCTCCTAGTAGTGGCCAAGACAGCGGTTGCAGACTTCTTCTAGGCACTCGTCGAAGGTATCTTCAGTCGCACCGTTTTTTACTTGAGTCGGGACTTTTACACAAGTCTGCATGTTAAAATGCAGATAATGACTATACGGTTACTTATGGGTATAAACTGTGGGACGAAGTATCGAGATGTCACAGCTGCAGTATAAGTCATAGTTTTTCAATCGAGTCTTGTCTTGTCTTTGCTTTGTCCTCTGCCTCCTGGATGACGGTGATGTCAGCTTTATATTTCTAAAAGCTATCCACCAATCGAATATTGACAGCTTCTGTGTAAAGAGTACGAACACTTCAGTTACATATCCTTGAATCATGGTTCGTATAATGTTAGCGGAGTCGTCAAGATTTTTAAAGCTCTGTCTGTTTCTAGCTTTTTCCCATTACGTTTTCTTTAATATGAACGGCTTATTAGGCCGATCCTAGAGTTGAAACTGCCAATGAGCACTAAGTTGGTATAAGTTAAGCTTCAATCATAGGTCTTACCTTCTTGGCGCTTCGATGTTAGCATGCCATTTAAGTCACACAACCTAGTCGACTTTTCACTTTACCTGTTGATGAAACCACAATTAAAAAAACTTATCGGAAAGTATGAATTCATGAATTGCTTAGAAAATTCTACAAACTCAAGGACATTTACATTTTAAAGACGATTCCTAACGTCAGTTTGAGAAGCAATTACTAGACTTCACAGCTTGAAGTGTTCGTTAGACACAACGAGGCTCAAATAATGAGGGGTGGTTACATTGAAGTTCGAAACCACAATAATATACATTTTGTTCGAAAAAAGGTCACCCAAGTGTGGGAACCAAATATCGTGGTATCGGTCTTTTATCCATCGCTTATAAGATTCTGTTCGGTATCATATATGGGAGACTAAAGCCAATTCTAGGATTTGAATAGAACGACATCCTGTCGTGCGGCTACTTCTACGAACTGATGGAGATGATTATGGAAGACAATACAGACTGGTATCGGGTTATCCATTTTTCGGTTTCAAATAAAAGTCAAATGAAACACACATAAACACACACATCATAATGCTTAGACCTTGCCATTATATTACACGCGGTTCAGAAAGTACGTTCGGTTTTTAAAAATGTATATTCAAACAATTACAAAATGATTATTTTAATCTATTATATAGTCTCTCTTTTTCTTAATAACTCTTTCTCATCGCTCTGGGAGCTTTTTTATTCCTCTTCCATAAAACTCGTGTGGTTTTTCTGGAAAAAAGCGTTCAATTCGATTTTCTACTTCCTCGTCGTGATCGAAATTCAAATCCTTCCAGTGGCTGCTCAGACTGCGAAATAGGTGATAGTCGGACGGGTCTGGGGAGTACGGTGGATGAGATAAAACTTTCCACCCAAGCTCAGACTCAGTTTCTGACGGGTCCGCTAGGCAGTGTGAGGCCTCGGTGAGGCAATGTGAGGTACTCACACATCGAGGTTGCTCACAAATCGAGCTCCTTTACGACCCTGTTGAGACTGATTTTTTGATTATTTCAGCTATTTCCCTAACTGTTGCACGGTTTGAATCTCTCACCTCCTCGGAAACAATTTCTTTTGGTCGTTCTGATATGAGAGCATCCATTACGGAGAAGTCGCCAGTAGAAAACTTTTTAAACCATTTCTGGCAAGTTTTTTTTATTTGGTCCCTTTTCTTCGTAAACAGACTATATTTCTCGGCTGGTTTCGGCAGCCGTTTTTCCTTTTCGGAAATAATACAGCATAATATGCACAAAATATTCTTTTTTTTTCTCATTTTCCCCCACTTTTTAAACCTTTGTTTTTAACCATTATAACCAATTATGCCTAGAACGGGAACACAAGTAAACAATAGGAAACAGTTTAGAGAAGGGATGGGAGAAAGTTACGATTGTGTTTGAAGGAACTCTACGTCATGTGAAATGACGTACGGTGAACTAACGAATTAACCGAACGAACTTTCCGAACAACCCAATATTTTTTAATGACTACTCCTTTTGAGGTAGTTTACGACCACTTCTTATCACATTTCAGACGGTAACTCGGCGATAACTTGACGAATATTAGTTTCTAAATGCTCCAATGTTTGGGGATTATCCGCATAAATACAGTCTTTGGCTTAAAGTTTAACGACGTCAAATCACATGATTACGCTTTCTGAAAACTTCTCATGCAATAAAGTCAAAACTTGTCGAGTTGTGTGACTCATGGGACCGTCTTGTTGAAACCACAGTGCAATGCGTTCATTGCAATGATGCACAGGCCTGACCACATCTGTAAGCCTTTCAGTCTCTTCAAA
This sequence comes from Philornis downsi, assembly GCA_019455685.1. Classification (NCBI taxonomy): domain Eukaryota; kingdom Metazoa; phylum Arthropoda; class Insecta; order Diptera; family Muscidae; genus Philornis; species Philornis downsi. The sequence continues at coordinate 1,046,289 of JAHXMU010000301.1, read as the reverse complement.
TTTCTTATAAACTTGCCAATTATTTGTACAGTAGATCGATTATGGTGATCATAATCATGCCGTAATGCACAAAAAGTGGCCACCTTTGAATCACCACTTTTGTAGTAAGTTTTAACTATTTTTACGTGTTCTTCGGTTGTTAAACGATAACTATTAGTAAATGGCAAATCTTTCACTAAATAAATAACATTTTAGATGACAAGTGTTTAACAGCTGACAGCTTTGCCAGTCCGGCGGTTTTGCTTCCTTATGCCGATGAAATAATTAATGCAGCCTTCATAAGCTTTGAGAAGCAATCAGCAAGGTGGGATAAGGCAGAGTTATTTATACTATTTCTCCTACCTGGAATGCTGTAGGAATGTTGACGGTTAAAACTTTGTAGTAGTAGATGAATTCATCCACCTTGGTTGCATTGTGAATAAGACTAATGATGTCATCCTGATGATTCACAGAATGGTGTTGTTGCGAACAGATGTTACTATGGGCTAAGCAAGCAATTTAATGACAAAGAGGGCTTTGTTGACGGCAAATCTAATCTACTTTCATATTTAATTCGTGACAACTTTTTGCAATTATAAATCTTACTTTTAACTTGCAACAGCATTCAATGACATTTTATAAAAGAACTTGCCATAGCACGTTTGGCCACTTAAGCCGTTTGCATCTGAGTTTCGTAATTTATTGGATGTAACATGTATCCTTGTGTAACTACAAGCCTTGCAATATTTTCATGTCAACAGTACTGCACGACATTAAGAACAATTTACTAAACATAGTTGTAAGACTCTTTGGTGGCAACAAATTTGTTTTGCTTTAATGAAGTAAAGAACTTCGTGGTTTTGGCAGTAATCAGGAAAATGAGTCAACAATTGGATGTTATTACTTTGTCACCAACAGTGGCAGCGCTATCACCTGCGTGGTCGTACGTTCATACAACTATTGCCGCAACACCTTTGCACCAAAAACATGAGCGGCAAGTACTAAGTACCATTGAGGAGTGTAATGCTTGACATAATTTTAACGGATGATGTTGAAAATGGATGTCAAGTTATTCAATTAAGGCACTTTGCCAAGAGCATCAAAAATACTGCCTCCCCACAACATCATCTCCTCATTATCATCCACTGTTATAACCTTAACATTTTCGCTTATTTTTCGGAATTCTAACACGAATACAAATTATAAATCCTATGTGAAAGTTTAAAAGTATTTGTAGAATTTACGAGATCATTATGAATATTCACAATCGTTTTCTATATACCAGGCCATTTGTAGGAAAATCCGCGCAAGTGTAGGCAGGATAATGGTATGAATTGGATTGTTGCCAATTTTATCAAACGACATCGCAAGTGCACTCGAAAAAGTCATGGCAACTGTACTCGAGCATCACATTCATTAACGGATGGCGACAGTGCAACATTAAGTTGTCTGCCACAGGTAGCAATGTAAACGTATGTGTTCTATTGTTGAATTTATCTCTGGGGCAATCTCAAATGTAGTTATGGCGGATGTATGCATGTACATATACCTATATATAAATGCATATTCATATGAATGTATTATTTGTAGGACGAAAATTCTACAAAAAAAGAAACATAAAAATAGGTACATCAGAGTGAGTCGATTCGAGTTGGTGAGGAAACGAGAGAAAGGGTCAAACGCCAAGTTTTTAACACGTGATTTCCAAGTACTTTTGCTAAACAAATCATGTACCTAAAACCATTTCCAATACTAACAAATTTTCAAATATTTTATACAATCGACTTGGTTTTTTTATGTCGCTGTTCACTTCCATTTGCCATTTCCAATAGAAAGTTTGACATTGTGAATCATGATCCTATTCAGAAAGTTGTATCATTTGGAAGCTATTTGTGTTGTTTACAACAAAAATAGAATTAAATCGTTAACCTTTCATGCGATGATTGGTTACTTTTTTGGATGTGGATCATAGAGACGAGAGTACATTTACAAACTTATTCCTATTTTTTGCTATGAGATCCCACTCTTTGCCATTATTAGCAACCAAAATGAGTGTTTAAATCGTCAAAAACCTTTTGATTAAATGCGTTTCATGACTTTTTGGATCGATTGGACGGTGTCTGTCAATCTGATACGCACGATGACTGTCCCAAATTTCTTACAACTTGGAAGAGCCTAATATTTTTTCAGAACGTAGTCGGGGATTACAAATGGGCTAGGTAGACTTACATCTTCAGGGAACAACCATGCAAATTGACTGGGTTTCCGAACCTTAATTTTTTCCATATAACTCTTAATTCATTGAACTGAATTTTTGTCCATTGTATCGCTTAGTATTGGTAAGCAAAATTTAATCAGATCAAACGATTGGCCGCGTCTTTTCCGGTACCTCCCATACAAATGACCCACTATCCCAAATATTCATAGCTTCACATTTTTCAAACTTCAAATATCGCGCACGTCAAATCATTCAGTTCTGGAAATGGATATGGATGCCATTGGGCATACCCCATCTGGTGCTTGTTATACAAATGATCGATATAATCAGTTTATTCCTATCTTCATGTCTTTCATTCAGTTGCACAAAATTCACTAAAATTAATTACACGTCAAGTGTTGACTGAAATATAAAGAAAATAGACAGCATTGCGACGTCTCTTTTGGTAGCTTCCATACCAACCCTGCAAGATTTTTGATTACAAAGAACCAATTTCAGAAGGCTTTGTAGCAGTGAAGAAGAGATTCATTCTACTTTCGGTTCTATCATCGATTAATTTTGTTCGAGTTTGTTCCAAAACCAACCGGTTATATGAAACAAAAATAAAACATGAAAGTCCCTGTAAAAAAGAGCATGCAGGGTTGTTTAAAATATACGCTGACCGTGGTCTAGGAGTGGTGAAAAAATGGATAATCGTCAATGAATTTAACATGGGCTTGTCATAGTAGGGATTTTGTTATTTTTGACGCCTATTCACTGCCTTTTCCTGCCAATGCAAAATGTTATATAATTTTGATGACAGTTTTTTTCTGATTTTTTTAATCAGAATTCCATAACTACCAGATGTCCGTTGGAAAGGCATACTACTTAGCTTTGTCGCCAATTTGATAAACATTAATCTTGACAGTTCATATTTGGCAGTCGTGAAGTAAAGATGTAGCAAATTTATATCGTTAAAACAATTTATCAAAATCAATCAACGATTACCGTGACGATTAGAAAGTTACTTAAAATCTTTGGGATAAAATAGGTGCCAACAAGACGCAACATTTATTGTGTAGTGAATGATTTCGAAGAAAGAGGGTCTATAGCTGATAACGTCAAGCATGGACCACATCGTACTGCAAGATCGGCTGAAAACATTACTGCTGCTCAAGAAAGTGTTCAAAACAATCCATCAACCTTAGTTCGACGCCGTGCTCAGGAGCTTGGACTTCAAAGAACAACTTTGCCCACAATTTTGCACAAGGATTTGCATTTGTTTCCATTTAACATTCAGTTGACACAAGAGCTTCTTCCTCAAGACCATTTACGCCACCCTACATATGCCAATAGGATGTTACAGCTCGCCCACGACAACTCCGATTTTCATGAAAAAATCTAGTGAGTGACGAGGCACATTTTCTTTTGAATGGATATGTGAATAAACAGAATAGTCGGATCTGGGCAATGGAAAACCCTCAAATTATTCATCAGTCATCTTTGCATCCATTAAATGTGCAGAATGTGCAATTTGATCAGGAGGAATCATTGGACCTTCCTTAATGGTAACTGTCAATGGGGAGCGATATCGTGATATGATGGAAGACGAATTTGTGAGGCTAACAGAGGCGGACATTTATCTGATATTGTATTCCATACATAATTGCCGACATTAAATAAAATATTTATCAATATAAGTTATAAACGAACAAAGTAGTATATCATCCTAAAGGACACCCTGTACTTAATTTAAGTTGCTAGCGAATAACAATGTTAAGCATTGGTTGAAAAATATTAAGTTTTAGCATCAAAGAAACAAAAAGAAAAATTTACTAAAAATGTTTAATTTTTTTACAACTATTGTCGGTTACACTGCTTTTATTTCAGCGGTTCCTTTAGTATAACTAAAAAGAGCATCACAACAAGCAAAAAATATGCTCATATGCTCATTTAGTGGAATGGCTTTCACTTTCTTCGCTGGGGTACTACACAGCAATTATTTGGCAATGTTCCGAAAATTCTTATCATAATTTAACAAAGTGGTCCAGTAAAAAGAGTTCGTCTCAAACGGATATTACAAGACAATCTTATGTAGTTTTTGTTCTGAAGAACCCCACAATGTCTACCCTTTTTCACATATTGTATATAGAATGTTCCTGTTTTAAACAATGTAGTTAAACCAGATTCGCTCTTGTAATTCAACTAGATTTAAAGCTATCACTATCTAGAATAACATAAGTAAACGTGCGCATCTGATTTCATCACAGCAGTGGAACTCTTTTAAGGTAATTTTCGAAAAATAGGACCGAATGACACTTCCAGACCACAATGCGCGCCGAACAGTCACGTTTACCGGATCCAATGGCTTTCCCACAATCAGTTCTGTGACAATTTTGCTTGTTGACGTGGCCACCGAGTTCACCGAGCTTCATTGCTGAAAAAAAATGTTCAATTGAATCACCAATTTTTGTAGTAAGTTTTAACTGTCTTAACGCATTGTTCGGTTGTTAAACATTCCATATTCGTAAATGGCAAACCTTTCGTTAAATAAATATCACTTAAGATGGCAGGTATTTTACTGATGACAGCCTTGCCAGACCGTCGGTTTTGAAACGACTAAATATAAAAGCCTAATTTTTATTTCTGATAAATATTTTATGTTCCATGGAAAATGTCCTACAACAAGTTATGCTTAATCGGTCGTCACCTAAGAAATTTTTGTAGAATACGTATGACAGTTACAATAAGTTCCAAAAAAAAATTTTTGCTGTGAATTTTCCGAAATTCGCTTTTTCCTCTATAATGATTCTTTAGCAGACTGCAGTAGCCTAGAATTCTGTCAGTTAAATGATGATAATTCTCAGAAAAATCGACCAAGAAGCCATTCTCTTCCTGGAATCTCCCTTAAAAATTACTGATTTAATTTATACATTCCTATAATCACATCTGTAAAACAGTTGGACTGAGCTAAATCAACTCAGTCAGTACAGGTCACATGTTTGCTGCACTAAGCTCTGAGGATGAATATAAGGGCAGCAACACACAACTTCTGCCACTGATTTACGAAAATTTAATTTAACGTATATGTCCTTAGATATATACCTTTCACTTAAGTCTTAAATGCGGTGTAGTCTGCCATCAGCCATTTAGTAAACTGAAGATGGACTGCATTGCACACCAGTACCGCACATTTATAGTGGACATTGTAAAAAAACTGTGTTCTCTCCACAATTTGAACATGAAGCTCTTCAGAGAACTGAAACTTTGCCCTCTCTATTGTGATTTAATTCGGAACATGTTATCATAAAAAAATAGGGATGTATCACGCCCTTCTGCCATCCCCCACAATTTTTCATCAAAATAGAAAAATGTCGTGTGAAGGCTCATCTATATCACATGACTGAAGTTTCAATACCAATTTTATACCCATACAATATGAAGTGTTTGCAAAGAAGTGATTGTCAACAGTTTTTAACCTAAGTACACTACATTTTTACATTTATATTTTCCGTTTTCAGCTGCCATTCCGAAATGGAGCACTATATTTGTATCATTCGCTGTGCTTGTGAGCTGTGAAATGGCTTTTTAGTTGTCAGGGTATACAACTATTTTATGGTAATTTATAACCTCATACTTCTATCCATTCTTTTTCATATTTTGCATTATTTTTCGCATTACAGGTGTTTATTCCGTTTTTACGTAAATGCACTTTAATGTAATCGTAATATTACAGTTCATGTTCTAGGCAACATTCCGCTATTTGCCGCAGACATTCTCTTCCATTTGTCTCCTTTGTTCATCGTTTCTTGCACAGTTTAGTTCCTTCTAGTGGTTTAATATGCATTAGGATATCACCGTCGAAGTGGTTGTATTTAATTCCAGGTCACGGGTGTCGTCATCATCGTTAGCATCAATAGAAGGGTGAGATGGTTCTCAATGTCAGGTTTCCTTTTATTGAAGTTCTTCGCTCCTTGAACGTTATTTCAAAGTGCATAAATTAGTTAGATATTATCTTTTAAAATGATGTATTTAAAAAGGTGATACCAAGAAGTAGCTGTTTTTTAACGTTTAATATCAATTTATGGAAGATATTAACTAGAAGCAAGTGGATAAGGCAACGCTGTACACAGCTGGACGTGCGTTAGAATGGTATTCGAATAAAGAGTTCCATTGGGAGCAGTGGTATGTAAGTCAGCTGCTGCACATTGAGATATTATAAGGACTGCGAAAAACATTTTACATACGGCTCTCATTTCGCTAAGTAATGGGTTATCCATTTTTCGTTTCCAAAAATGAAGTTAAATCAATAAAAAAAATATAGCTATGATTTCGATTAAACTTTTATTTCGTTAAAATGCCCGCCTCTGGATTGGTTGCAGCTGTATATCATTTTGATGTAGCTTTCGGAAAAGTACGAACAAATGACATCTCCAAACCATAATGTGCTCCAAACAGTCACTTTTCCGGATTCAGTGGTTCCTGTTCTCCGAGCCCCATATGCGACAACTGAGCTTATTGACGTAACCATCGAGTGAGAAATGAGTTTCATCGCTGAAGAACATTTTGTTCGACTGGAAGCCCACGTTTTATTCATTTATTTTGTGGTTTTAAGTTTTAACCATTTTTACGCATTTTTCGGTTGTTAAACGATCTATATTCGTAAATGGCAAGCCTTTCACTAAATAAAAAACACTTCAGATGGCACAAATTGCTCGAATGCTCTGAAGGGGGAAAAATATTATGAATTAACACACGATAAAAGGAGCTGAAGTATAGTCTTCTGCTCAGAAGTTATAGAGGAAATTTTGGTTTTTGCCAAATCCATTAATTTGTATGTGTAATATTTTTAGTTTCGTGGCAGTATTGCCGCTTTTCATTGATAGAAACAGAGGGTGGCGCAGCAATTGCTCAACAATGAGAAATCCAAACAATTTGTTTTTAATCAATGTATTTCATTTAGTTTTTTTTTTTTTTTTTTTTTTTTTTGTATAGAAAGTGCAATTTAATTTTACATAACTATTTAGTTTTAAAAATGATACACCATAAATGGTTTCCATTCTCATTCACTCATATGAGACACCTCATCAGAAAATTTTTTATTGCGCCCTGAAGGATTTAATTGCTTCAATTATTGCTTTAATGGACTTCAATTCAGTCAACCAAATTAAGTTGAAGTGGAGACGTTTTCGGCGCAGTTCTGGGTAAAAACTAAATTTCACGTAATAATTATCATTAGTATTTGAGTTACTCTTAGTTTTGTATGAAACAGAAAGTGATTCTGGAGGTTTTTACAACGTTTAATTTTTCGAGCAAAGAAGTTGCGTTAAATATTGGCTAAGAAATTGTGTTTTTGCTGCGTAGAGTTTTCGAATGCTACCAAAGACCTTCGACGAACAGACTTTGTAGCAAAAAGCAGAAAGCGGCAGATTTGTTACATAAATCTGTTAGTTAAAAAGTAGGAACGTTCCTGGTGATGTTGGCATTTCGATGGAATCAATAACTCACCAGCCACATCTTATCTAAATTGGAGACATAAAAATAAATTTCAAAAAAAACCTGTGTCGTTAAGTGCTCTGCCATCTGACCTCAAGTAGTTTATATCATGTTCAATACTAACATAATCAATTTGGCCGACAGTTGCGGTAGTTTGCTCCCGAAATTATGAATTCCTATTTCTAGATAGTTCAAGTTTACTTGGCTACCCCAGTGGGGTGCTGGCAATCGCATTGTAATATGCCCAGTGTGATTAGCACACCGTGGGTTTGCACGCGAGACCCACGTAAAACCCCCGTGAACTACGCAGATACTTTATAAAATACATAATGATGGGAAATTTCTAACTATGCTTGTGATTCGAAAACAACCGTCCAATCGGAAGAATATAGAGCCAAATGCGGAGCAAGATTGCTCCAAAGTCTCTCTGAAATTTAACTTATACAGATAGTTTTCTTCGATTACCGTAATAAAAGAAGCTCAGAATGTTTCTTTCACCCAATAAGCTTTAAATAGAAGCTTTAATTAGATGCCGGAACTGCATTGACTCTTCGCGAGTTTTTTTTCAAAAAATTAATTAATATCGCTCGACTCGGTTCTGGACCTTTTCTAAACTTAAAAGAATATCGTTTCAGGAATACCGTAGAGACTGAACACGGATCGCGTCAAGTTGTAAAGGCCGTGTCAGAAGATGACTATTTGTCATACTTCGAGGATTGAAAAACATCATAGCATACGTGTACAGTCTCCATTCGAATAATACTTGGAATTTTATGAAATATAATGGATAAAAATTCAGACTTTATACAATTTTCCATGGTCATATTTCGATAAATTTAGACAATTTATGAATCTTTTCCTCAATTATTCAGATATCAATCTCAAATAGCTAGCAAAACCAGCGAATTCCTTTCATTCCCTATATAAGATATGAGAGAAATTTTCTTTTTGGCCCTGATAAATTTCTAATATCGGCAACATAACTCTTTTCTACCGTCATAAAAATGTACGAGTATATTTAAAAACCATATAATTTAAACTGAAGTTCCCGCCCTGGTTTCCTTATATTCCCGGGAAAAGCCTGAAATTCCCGATGACAATTTCTAGGTATATCCATGCTCATTCATTGTGTCAGTTTTAGTTGATTCTTTAATACAAGCGTTATTACCATATAGAAAAAAAAACACTTCATTTCTAGTAAACTGTGCACTATTCACAACTTTTATTTTAATACAAATATCGATTTTTTCGCAACTGCGGCTGCATAAACCTCAAAGTATTTATATGTAGATTCCAAGTCTTTGCAGTATATTCATTTGTCTGTTCCTCCATATATATACATATATTTACGAGTATGTCTGAAATTGTCTTAGGTAAACAAAGTCATTGACACTTCGGAAATTGCTAAAACAATCATGGCAAGCCATAACAATACCAAACAATTGAGACCCGTGTCAATGGGACTACAAATTCCCACAAGCAAATTTACAAATTCAAACGTTTTATACATGCAGTCCCCCCTCATGCATTCCGCACATAGGGGTGAATGCATAAAACTGGTGATGCCTGAATGCAATGTGGAATGATGCACTGACACCCACAATGTGGGGCACATGCTCAAATTCAAAATTCGTTCAGGGCACAGAGTTACTGCTCAAAACTTTTGCACTTCATGTTTCTTCTCTGGAAGTATCTCTGCGTCAGTTCAGAGGAATACGACGTTGGCAGAGCATGTAGTACATGAAAATATTTACAGAGAGTCCTAAGGACAAATGCATGTTTGCATCCAATTTTTTGCCTGCCTGTGAAAAAGTGAAAGAAAAAAAAGGAAGAAAATTGCATTAAACATAGTCATGTAAATTTTGTACTACAGCACTCTGTATTTAGTTATTGTACTGCGGGCATGTTGTCACTGAGTTTGAAAGTGGGAGGCATTTGTAAGGAGTTAATTTGGATTCATAGTTTGCAGCATTTCAATCATCTTTAACGTATAATACTCCCATTAAAATTTGCACACATTTGAGTGCAAATTACTATTTTGAGAAGGAAGATTGATATGAAGACATTTTTGTATTATGCTTCCGCCCGAAGGCAGGAAGATACATATCGAATGTTACTTTAAGCCAGTATAGAATTATCAGTCAGGTGAACTGATTTACGTGTACGTTGTTGTACAAATGTGAGGGAAGCCATTGTAGTATGCCCCGAGGGAGTAGTAGAGCATTGGATTAGGGCTCCACGGGAGACTCACGTAAAACCTCCGTGGACTCTAAGCATACTCAATGGTTTTGTTCGTTTACATATTCCTGAACCGTAAAAATGTTTTCGTCAGAAAAGACCAAATTTTTAAGTCCGCCATTAACATGGAAGTCTTTTAACACCTTTGCTCTTGATAGGCGAGTTGGCTTTTGTGCAGGTATAGAATCTGGTATTTTGTATATTTTGTGTATTCGGCTGTTTTAAGTTTGAAAAACTTGCGTTAAAATTTACGGCAGTTATCTGGTCTGCAAGCCAGCATGCCAAATAGACAGACGGATATCGTTTAATTGACTTAGAAATTCATGAAGCACATTTAGTCAAAAGATAATTGATAATTAAACGAACCCGTCCTTGCGAATGTTTCATTTTTGTCGTTCCTCCGGCTGAAGGTATAAGAATGTGTCAGGAATGTTTTTAAAGCACCAAATATCATGGTTTCTTATGTCGATTCAGTGATGTCTGATTGTGTGACTGGCTGGCTAGTACACATGATCAGTATTGTAACTTCGCACATTCTACTACTGGGCCAGACCGTAGCAGACAATTGTAAGTAAAGTATTTCCATTACAAATCGATCGACTTTCAAAATTACACATTTTCTTCGAAACTCCTCATTCGTAGACTGCAATAATTTAAGTTTTAATTTATTTTATTGCTTCATAGAGCATAACCAAATTATAAAAAAAGTAAAAAAAAAAAAACTCGACAGATTAATTATGGCTCCTTTGATACCTCCCTATGAATGGCCGATTAAAACCGTATATTTATACCTTCAACTGGAATAATGAAGGTGTATCGTAATTTAGGTTCACATTTTTCATATGTTTTCACTAAATTCAGTCAAATTGGGTTCATGTTAATCAATTGCTAGAAGAGCACCTGAAAATGAAAATGCATCGCATTGTTGATCTGTAATTTAAAGTTTGCAAGCTGCAATAACTTAGATTTTTGTCCACTGTACTAACTTATTATGCTTGGTCTGCTATGTTGACCAATTTGTATTTGAGCGTAATAATCCAGTCAATTTTCACACGCAAAATTATACAGACTTTAGTGGAATTGAATGAAAGATATTAATTTATATGGGTCTACGTTGGCTAAATCAGGTAAACAATATAGAGTTACCAGAGAGAGCATGGTTATTCAGTTGGGAGTGGGTTTCCTTCACAGAAAACAGTTCTATGATTGCACGATGTGACCTAAGTTTTGCTGAATTCAATATAACCGCTTCAAAGATATAAAGCTAAGGATAAAGAGGCGTGATTACATGGTCGAGTTTAACAAAGAGTTCTAAAACAACATAGCGGACAACATATTACTATTAATTGAATTTCATGAAACTGGTCAATTTGACACCAGAAGGGATGTTACGATTACTTTGATTTTCATTCTCAGTCTAGAGTTTCGCAAGGGCTTAGCATGCACCAATTTTGATTGAAATCGACAATTTAACTGACTAAATGATATGAACACAAAGGTGTGTGGTATAAATCGACACTTTGTGTAGGGGGTACTAGAAAGGATAACCACATCCTCACATCCATCAACCGATTTTTTAAATTTTGTCAAGCACAATAGGGCAATGGTAAAAAGTTAAGTTGCTGCATTGTATTTTTTGTATTGTGTGTGCACCAGCCAGCCAAACACACGGCCATCGCTAAATCGACTGAAAAAGTCATGACTCTCATTTGGGCAAAACATACCGGGTTATCTATTTTTCGTTTTTAAAAAATGTTAAATAACACACACATAAAGCTTTGATTTCAAAGAAACCTTTTGATCCTTTTGAGGATGATTTGGAAGTCATTCAAAAACAATTATTTTCGAAAAAAGCATGGTCAAATGACACCTCCAGACCATAATGTTCGCTAAGCAGTTACTTTTTCTGGATACAATGGCTTTTCCACAATCACTTCTGGGTTTGCCGTGCCCCATATGCGACAATTTTGCTTGTTGATGTAACAAGCGAGTGAGGAATCAGCTTCATCGCGGAGGAAAATGTTGTTGCATTGAAAGCCTACTTTTGAATCACCACTTTTGTAGTAGGTTAGCTTATATCAATTTGGCAGTCTGAGTAGACAGACTCACTTAGACTGTATAGTCGATTGAGATACCACGGAAACTAGAGATATGGATGTCCCTAGTTTCCCCCTTTGAACCATCCTGAGCGCCTCAAGAAGCTTTTAAGTCAGACAATATCTATATCGTCCATACCTCCTAGGCCCCTAAAGAAATAAGAGCCGTGTGTTGGTCCCCAACAGTATCCCGTCACGACGGATATAAGTAATGAGACATCTGGTCTTAATAACGACAGCAGTGTCTGTGAACGCTTCAAATCTAGGCGAGGCCACATCTGTCTGGATTTATTACATCCTCGGACAGATGCCCACCTACCATTTGCTGCTAAATATGCTCTATCTCGCAGTAGGAGCTTACAAGTGGCTAGAGACATCCCCACGGACTCCAACTCGGTTAGAATCTGTAAGTTTGCCCCTGGTCTTGCAAGCTCGCTGGTATGTCCCTGTGGCCTCCATGTCGTTAAGAGGTCTACAGCATTTTATGGCTGATTTTAAGTTCTGGAAGACAGAATCCAGGGATTTAATGGCAGTCCCCACCGTGGTGAAGACGTAATATCTCAGCCATTGTGACACTACGTTAATGGCCAAGATTTCGGTCTGATAAACACAACAGTGATCAGGTAGTCTTCTTGCTTTACTTAGCCCTCCTGATTATTTAATTTTGAGCCATCAGTGTAGAAGTCGACATACAGTCTTGTATAGGAGTTGTACATTTCCACGTATCTCTATCTGGTATAAGCATATGGTACTTCTTGTTCAACAATGGTTCAGCTAGAGTGTACTCTATAATGCCTGTTATGTCAGGCACCATGATAAGGATCACACTGTGACCATAACCACTGTGACAACCCCCTTAGCCTTACTGCTGTAGCTGCGGCAGTCTGCATGCTAATCATGTCCTGGGGTAGTGAATGCAAAATTACATTTTAGGGTATCGGATGGGGTGGTGCGAAGCGCACCAGTAATGCACAGACTAGCTATCCTTTGAACCTTGTCTGGTATCCTACATTATATGGACTTCTCAAGAGCCTTCCACCAGACGATAACTCCATACAACATTATCGGTCTTACTACTGCACTACACAACCAATGAACAATGCGAGGCTTAATCTCCATTGTTTCCATATTGCTCATCTGCATGCATATAGCGCCACTGTGGCCTTTTTCGCCCTGTCTAGAATGTTGAGTTTGAAATCAAGCTGCTTGTCCAATAATACTCTAAGGTATTTTGCACAGTCCGCGAAAGGAATTTCAGTACCTTCCAGAGAGATAGCATCCACAAGTGGAATCTTGTAACTCCCGGTGAACAGAAGTACTTCGGCCTTGTTTGGACTTACTCCGAGGCCGTTTTCCATTGCCCACTTTGTTGCAGTGGGAAGGGCTTTTTGAAGGATGTCTCTGAGTGTTCTCAAAAACTTCCTCCTAACTGCTATTGCCACATCGTCTGCGTATGCGACAACGTTGACACCAGCCTCTTCTAAAGGGAATAGATTACTGTTCAGAGCGAGGTAGGAGCGAGGTTCCATAGTACTGTGACTTTTGTAGTGAGTTTTAGCTATTTTTATGCATTCTTCGGTTCACTAAATGAATAATGCTTCAGATAACAGATAACTTTTGACGCTATCTGTACCAAATTTTGCTGTACCAAATGATATATAGCTCCGTTCCTTCGACAGAATGATGTGCATGTGTTTTCCCTAATAACTGCTGTGGTTTATTGGTCACCTAACGCTTTATGTCTTTTCCTAATTAATCTGTGTTTTTAGAAGTAGTTGGCATAGTTTGCTAATCATTTTTTCAGTGTCCATTTTATATTAGATGGAGACACTTTCAATTTGTCCCTTTCGGTTTTAGTTAATTCGGTTTAGTTTTTCATCACTGAATCAGTCGATTTTAAGCACAGATGGAGGATCGTTGGCATGGCACACTGACTAGTGTATGGAGTCTCTCCCACTAATCTCATTCAGCTATTTATAATTCTAATACTGAACAACAAGTAATCGTTTACAAATATTTAACTAAAAGTTTATATTTAAGTTTCAACTTGTGGCAAAAGGAATGTTTTCTGAGCAAATCGTATTTGTACTCGGACTCTGCTTTAATCTTACAGACTAGTTTGCACTTAAGTCTTTGTAATAAATTATGCACAAGCAAATTTAATTATACTGAAAGAGTAAAGTGGTACTGGCAAATAAAAGCTCAGAAAATGAGCTGATGAAAAAGAATTTCGCATTTTGCTTTGATGTTTAGAGAGGTATATTAAAGATTTATTCATTATTTACATAGTGAAAGTATAACTAAATAGAGATTGGTGTGGTATGTAATTAAACCTGAACTCGGGTTTCTCGTCTGAGTCAATTCGGCACAATTTGGTTTCTGGTAATTATTTGATAAAGGGGTTGAAAGCTTCATGAAGTAAATGCAATTCCTAGCTTTTGTGTTAAATTACCAAATTGTCTAATAATAATGTTGTTTGGACAGCAAGTTCAGTTAGTTCAAAGTCGCTGAATCATTGCTTTCATTTAGTTCATGTCTTTCCTATAGTTCCTGGCAGACCACTAGTTAATTTTAACTGACCAATTAATTGGCCTATTTCAGACCAAAAATTTCATAGACATTTCTACGCGTAACGATATAAGAATGAAGTCGTTTTTTAAAGAAAAAATTAGCATCGGCTAGTTCATCCATAACCACTTCGAAAACTTTGCTGGTAAAAACGAGGCAAATAGGATCTGATCACTTCGTAATATTAAGCATATTTCCAAAAATTATAGAAATTTGTTATAACTTTCGAAATATATGCCCGTAGAAAAATATACGTGTTGTTTTTTTTTTTATTTACACTATCATCAATACAAAGTAAAAATTTATTACATTATAGGTATATTATTAACATAATTTGAGGTTTTACATATAGTATTGTAGCAAGAAAATATCAAATATTATGGTTAAAAAAACCTACATATAAATATATTTGTTTACAAGTTAAGGAAAAGGATAAGAAAACCTTTATTTTTGTTAAAAAAAAAATTATAAAAAATCACTTTTTTCATCATATATTAGAAGATAGAAAAGTGATTATCAGTACAAATTTTTAATTAAATCAACATTAGAAGATTTACATTTGTCTTCAAACCTTTGTGTTATATCTTTTAAAAACACAATAACTGAAGGAATGAAGATATATTATTATATTATATGTATTAATATATTATATATAAATATATATTTGACACTGCTTATAATATAACACCCAGACGGGAGCGTCTAAAGTACCAAATATAATTTGGCCAAATGTGTTTCATGGCTTTTTAAATATGTCTGCTTACCCACTATTTTGGCAGATGATATCCAGGAATTATAAACGGGATATATCCACTCATCCCTTCCGGTACCTCCCATACTAATTTAAAGTTTTCATTGTAACTCTTAACTCCTTAATTTCAGCTACCTAATTTGTTGGCCGACGTATTTGCTTATACAACTTAACAAAATTTAAACAATTCGACCGATTATCTACCGCCGCTCTGGTAGCTCCCATACAAATTACCGATTTAAGCCATAAATTCATGAGTTCACATTAAGCGTTTGCTAAAATAAAATGTGAGAATACAAAGGGGACACACACGATATCACAATATCCCTTTTGGAACCTTTCATATAAATTGTCCAATGTTCCGAAATTCAATCTTTCCTCTGTAATTTCAAATTTTGCAAGCTGCAATAGCCTACATTTATTGCGCAAATGTGTAAATTTTGAGAAAAATCCATCAAGTAACCACTCCATCTCAAGTATCTCCCATACAAACGGCCGATTTAAGCAAAATATTTATTGTCTTACACATTTTAGCAGTTTAGCAGTTATTTTCAGTCAAATTTAGCACACATCATTTGTTTACTGATCCAAGCTCTGAGAATGAAAATAAGGACATTGGCACAACATTTTGGATACCTTCCATACAAATTGACCGAATTGTGGAAATTTAATTTTCCACCACAAATCCTATTTTGGCAAACCATAGTCTGGCAATTACCTACATTTCTGCCGATTGTATTGCATTAGTAATCGATCACACTCTGGTAAATAAAATACAAATAACCTCATTTAATCCATATATTCCCAGATAATTGGATAATTAGTAAAAAATTTGTAAGCGTGGGATTTCAGATGATTATAATTTTTCATTGCGTTTTAAATCCTAAGGAATTTTTGTGAGAACGTTGCAATGTATCACGGCATTTCCGCCATCCTCCACACCTTAATGCATCGAGGCAAAAGAACATTGGGTGAAACTATATATAGGGTGGCGCATAAGTAACGTTAAGATTTGATCAGTGAATACGTGTTTTGTTGAAGTCTTTTTTTACCCCCTTTACAGAATTAACTAAATAATACTTGGGAAATTTATGATGGAAAGGCTCAGCACAGAACAAAGAACCAAAGTTGTTCAATTTTACTTTGAAAGTCAGCATTCGATTATTCAGATTATATCGAAATTTCTGTTCTGTTTCCATGTTCGAAATGCTCCTAGCGCTCCAACAATTTACCGATTGGTTCAGCGTTTTGGGGAACAAGAGGCTGTCTGTCATCTTCCGCGTACTGGAAGACCTCGTGCAGTTCGAAATGAAGTCACCATCACTCGAGTGCAAGCAAGGATTGAGGAAAACCTCGAAGCTTCCACCAGGCGACGTTCTCAGCAGTTATAGATATCTAGGCGGTCTTTGCAAGGAATTTTGTATATGTTACACCTTTTCCCATATAAGATGCAATTGGTTCACGAATTAAAACCAAATGATGCACAAGAACACATTCAATATAGTCGCCGTTAACGTTACTTATGCGCCACCCTATATAAGTCAGTCAGTTCATCTGACTGAAATTTCTGTACTGAATTTTCTATAATCGCTTTTTTGAAAAATTGGTAAACTGGTGAACTACATCAAATGTTGGAGTAGGGATTGGACTTAAACATGCATAAAAATAAGTGCATTAAGTACCTTGTCCTAACTCTACCTAAGTAGTTTTTTCCTGTAACCATAGATTCATAATACAAAACAACGATACCAACATTGCCATATTGTTTCGCTCTAGCGAAAAAGCTGATATAAGCTTAAAAATGATCTATAAAGGAAACTATTTTTTAAGAGAATTGATGTGATTTGAACAGAGGTGTATACATTTTTATTACGTTTTATGAGTTGAAACTAAGCGCATGAGAGATATTTATTTACAATGAAATTTCTTTGTGGAATAAGATGTATATTCAATTTAATTCTATTTAAGAATTCATAATTCATGAAAAATATTTAATTTTCATCCAGTCACCATCATTCCCTTAACTTGGGATAGAATTGGAAACATTATTATGTACTAGTATACGAGTACTTATAAGAGTGCCTAAATCGATAAAAACAATTGTTATAGCCAAGGCCACATGATATCTTTTCTAAAACGTAATTTTAGATTAACAGGTTATTCACTTCGATTGGTATATTCAAAGTTGCGAATAACATTTTAATATTTGTGAAATAATTTTTTTAAGACATAAAAATAACAAGAATTATATTCTGATTCGTTTGAAATAATAAAGTGGAGTTTTCCATAGTCTGAACTTTAAATTATTCTACTAACGCGAATTAAGGTAATGTTGCAATTTCCCAAAAATTGCTGGTTTTTTTTTTTCGATTTTATCATAAACATTAAATTTGGATGATTTTTTTTCGATGCGCATGCACAACATCAAGCAGTGGAAACGATATATTTACTTAGCACATTTCACACTTCAAATAAGAAATGTGAGTTTTTCCTGATGAATATATTTCATCAAACTTTATATGATTCGTTTATATAAGGTGATTTTTTAACCGTAGTTTTTTTTTTAATCGAATAAAAAACTCAAATTTGATATAATCAAGAGGAGTTAAATCGCAAGATCTTGGGTGCCAACTCACAGGGCCAAATCGAGAGATAAGTTGCTCACCAAATTCATCCTTTAACATATCCATTGTTTTACGAGCAGTGTGGCATGTTGGACCGTCCTGATGAAACCACATGTCAACCAAGTTCATCTCAGCCAATTGGGGTAAAAAAAAATCACGTATCATGGCTCGATACGTTCGCCGTTGACGGTAACGTTTCTTTCACTGTCGTCTTTTCAGAAAAATGAACTGATGATGCCACCAACCCATAAACCACAACAGACTGTCGTTTTTTCGGGATGCATCGGTAATTCATGTATGGCATGTGGCTGTTCATCACTCCAGATGCGACAGTTTTGGTTGTTTACGTATCCGTTCAGTAAGAAATGAGCCTCATCGTTGAACGCAATTTTTCGATAAAACAGCGGATTTTCATTGAGCTTTTGTAAAGTCCATTCATCAAAAATTAGAAGTTGTGGTAGGTCATTCGCCATTCCATATTGAAATGGCAGAGTATACTGTACATATATACTTTTTACTCTGACAGTGCTGCCAACCTGAAAAACTTAAACCTTAAAAAATTAATAATATATGGATTAAAATTGTTTCCAGGGGTTGAATCTACTAAAATCCATATTTTAAACAATAAGTAGAAGATATTGTGTGAAGTGAATTTTTTTACTAATGTTGATATGTTATCAGTGAATGTAATAAATTTGCCTTCATTTTTACTCAATACAGAAAATCCAGTACTATAGGTTTAAACAAAACCCGATTATTTGAATTAGGGTTTCTGCAATTACAGTTATTACTACTATTACTATTACTATTACTATTTTTAAATATTTGTTGGCGTGGAGGCCTTCAAATATTACTTTTTCTACTCAATAATTTCTATGTTTTACGTGTCTGTTTGAAAAACTTATAAAAACTGTATCCAAACTATTTCTCTGCAAAATAAAGAGGGTTTTGAACTATCTCAGAGCGCAAAGGCGCTGGGTTTCTGAATCTGAGATTCTTTAATTCCAAAAACAAAACATTTTTCGTAGTCACATCGTTTTCCTTTGACGATACTTTCATAATTATCGGTATAAATATTTTAGACTTTCTTTGTATTAAAATAAATTTCGACAACATATTTAGCGGAAAAAAGCAAAAAACAAAAATGTTTGAAACTAAATCCAATTTTTGCCGGCTAAATAAATGAAAAATGTTAATTCTAGCTGGAAAAAGTTAAATTGACAATACTGATCATATGATACGACAGAAATATAACACCCTGAAAGAAGCTTAAAAGATTCAGTCGATTGAGTGGTGTCTAAGCTTGGATGATAGACAAGTTAACTGCCACAAATCTTAGTAAAATTCTTTAAAACTTCTCACAGCCAAATATTTTGAAGATTGCGTTTTAAATGGGGTATATCGCCTAGCCCCTCTTGACTCTTAAACACAAGTTGAATGGATTTTCGAAATTCGGTTTATCTTCTGCAGATCCTAACTGGTTAACAGCAGCAATTTCGTTTTTTGCATAATTTGTTACTCTTTTAGGCTTCGCAAAAATTTGAAGAAATCAAACCTATCTCTTCTGGTGCGACCCATACACCACTTACCCACTTACTCGAAATTCATTAAAATTTAGCACACATTTGCGGTTTGAGAATGAAAATGAACGGTATAGTAACGCCCCATCGGATAACTCCCATAAAAATTGATGCATTTTAAGAAATTCGGATTTTCGTCTGCTCTCGTAACTCGTGGATGGCAGAAACGTAAATTTTTGCCTAATGCATTATTTAACAAGGCGAAGATTATGAAAAATCGATTGATTGAACATGTCCATCCTTGTAACTCTCGCGCAAATGACTGATTTAATTCATGTGATATTACTTAACCCAATATTCTGTTCTAATTATTTCCAATTTTAAGTTCAATGGTCGATAGAAAAGCCGGGCAGATTCATATCAATCAATCAATAAGAACTGGGATGGAACGAAGTTCGTGGATTTGTAATTGTACAATTTTGTGAAAATTGGGAAATATAAATGGAATTCCATTATTGAACCTTCAAAAAAAACACTGCCCGTATATTTAATTTAAATCGGTCGGCGATAGTATTTGAGGCAAGTTTATAGATCGGCAAACTTGTATCTTTTGACTAGATGCGTTTCACCACTTTTTAGTCTGATTGAGCGATGTCCTTCTACCTAGTAGACACGATAGCAATGGGAAACCTTTAATAGAATTGTCAAATTTTGACGCAACTTCATATTTTTCCAAATCGTAATTGGTTGTTGTAAATGGGATATATCAGCCAGTACTTACTCGATATCCCATAGAAATCGAGCGTTTTTCCGAAATTCTAATTCTACTGTAACTTCTAATACTATTGTAGCAACTTGTGCAGTCTGTAAGAAGAATACGCACACCAATTTTCTTGATTCTATCAAGTCGTTTTAGCGATTGTACCGGATATGACCTTTTTAACATTAATTCTATCCTTATCGTAGCGATTGTCTTCTCTGAACAATACCAAATTTTACGATTCTAGCATAAGTCGCTTGAGGTGGATGATCTTACTCGACATGACCAGTATTACCCTGTTTTTATTCTAAGGGCACGAATTTCGAAAAACTTTCTTCTCGTCACACGACTGCTTTTGAAGGGGAATATGACCAATAATTTTCATAACTCCAGCTCTAGCTTGGTGATGGGACTACATTTTGTACTTTTTAGCCTTGTTTTCACCTGCAAATGTAAGGATTTAAAGAAATCCCTTCTTGTCGAGTGCTCACTCTGGAAGGGAAATGCGGACACCAATTTTCGTAATTCTTGGTATAGTCTAAACTTGGTATTGGTATCATATTTGTTTCGTTGTTATCATTAAAAGAACGATATTCAACAGGAGGCATACGAGTATAGTCCAAATTTTCGTGATACTAACCTTAATCGATTGGTGTGGGCGATGATTAGTCAATCAGTTAGTTTCATATATATGATTATATTAGATCCATTCCCGAATTACGGGCATTCTTTATAAGTATTATAATGATTTTTTAGCGCCTTGTTGAAACGCCTTAACCTAAGAATATTAAATTTTCGGCGTCGTCGAGGTATGCGATGTAGTTTTCAGAACAAAAATTGACCTTGATTGACTGACATGATGAAAATCGGGGTCATATTCCCCATTAGTAATGGTAGTTATCCTTTTAGCTACTTATTTATATATTATTGTGTCATGTCTCTGAAAATTTCAATACAAATATTATGCTAACTTTTACCTGTATGCCAAAAAGTTTAGCTGTAATGAATTACACGCCTAACTCAAAGATTGCAACGACCTCAACTTCTTGGTAAAATCTGAAGTAGTAGATTGGTTAACTATACCTCTTCGGGTACTTCCCATACCAATGACCAATTTAAGCTTTACATTCTGACAATGAAAATGGTTGCAATCATATCCCTTCTGACACTTTCTGATTGATTCTCACAAATTCAATTTATTGTATAGGTATGTAACTCCTAAGAAGTATACCAAAGAGACCTGAATCTTTATCCTCCGTTTTACTATATAAATCCTGGTAACATTTAAGAAAATCGTACCATCCACACAAATGATTGATTTAACCCATTCGTACCTTCTATACAGTTACATAGTATTCAATCAAATGCGATACGGTTCAAGAGTTTGTTAATGTAGTGCCGGGAATGGAAACGAAATGTACTACCACGCTCCCTCTGGTACATCCCACACAAATGACCAATTTATCCTATATATTCTTAGCTCCATTTCTTCAAGCCGTTGTATTGAATTCAGCGAAATTTGCATCCCATACGAATTAAACGATTCAGCAAAATTAAATTTCCCCCTGTAATCGCTAATGCGTAGACCGCAGTAGCTCAAGTTTTGCCAACAGAAATTAATTGTAATGCTGGTGAAAAAATCAACTAGGCAGGACTCTGCCATCTTTGGTACCTCCCATCCTAATTACTTTATATAACCCATATAAGTATGTACTCATGAATTCATATCTTTCATTCAGTTGAGCTAAATATCATATTGGTCATTAGTTCAGAGTATTTATCGAGTATTCATCTGGCTTTCTGCCAATGCAAAAGGACATTGATTTTCAATGGGACCTACGGTTTAACATCAATTTCGACCGTGAGTTCGAAAAATATTTACTAAACTGGTCGACTACACGACTACTCCAAGTGTTCGACAGAGACATCGAAATGTCATCTACTCAAAGAAAGATAAATGGTTGCATCGGGGGTTGAACCACCGATTATAAGAACGATAGTCGCTTAAACTAGCTATCGCGCCACGGTCAGTTAGCTTGCGAACCAAACAAAATCGGAATATCTATGTATTTACCTGCTGGTGTAGAATTGATTGCAGTATGCCGTTCATGAATATAACTCGTCATCCAGAATGAATTCCATTCAAATAGATCTAAAAATGTCCACTATCTAGGGATTATTTGCTAGTATAACATTTTAAAGAGACAATAAAATATTTCAACCTAGTCTTACACAGCACAAAAAACCCGGTTTTCTGCACTAGTCGCCTATTCTTATATTGTAATTAAAACAGTTGATAGCAATCAATAGAGATTTAAACCAAAAAAGGAAACACAAGCATTCAAAGGAAAATCTAAATGAAACTAATTCGCAATGTAAATAATGCCGTGCTAAGTAAAGTGTAGTAAAAGTAAAGGCTAAGAGATGGCATGAATAAACATTCACAACCACAATGTTAGATGTAGACCAATAGCATGGATTGAAACTAAAAAAGTGTGCATATAAATAGTTAATTGTCATTTTGTAGATATTCAGTCGGATTAATGAGAGAATTTAATTCACACCCAATCCTAATATACGTCACGTCACATTCATGTTCACGTTCACATTCACTTTTATTCAAATTTTCATAGGTTTCATAACAGAATCTCATGTATTTTTTAAATCAATCAATTGCCCTTAAATAATACAAATTGTTTATATAGCATTGCTACAAAATATCACAGCTTAACACAATTTATTATCCAACTAATCCTTCGCGATATTGGCTGAAACTAATACAATCTTGTTTATTTCCCAGGGAAGTGCTATCAATCAATACGTACATAAACGCTGGTGCATCATCTAGTTTTCGTATCGACTTATTTTACAAAATCGCTTTTTAGCGCTTACAAATCCTATTTGGGGGATATCGAAATGGAATGCCACTTGGTATCTGGCAATAAGGATTCATACGAAGTATAACAAAAAGTAACAAAAAAGACATCTAGCATAACAAAAATAGATCCAAACAATTTGAAGAAAATTGCAAAAAAGAGAGTAGGAAACATGTTTGGAAACATGATAACATCCGGCAGATATCTACAAACCGGAGATATCTACAGTCGTAGATGCGAGTATGTCTGTGTATGTCTCGGTGAAGTATATAAACTGCCGGTTTATTTTGGTATTTTCTCAGAACAGTGGAAAAAGTTGTCATTGTTATAAGAGAAAAGAGGAGACGTGACATTCATGGTCACTAAAATACCAGGATTTAGCGAATGCATAAAAGAAAACAGAAATTTCATTCAGGCGAACTAATTTACACATACCTTAACTCTGCATCTCTTAGTGTCAGCGTAAGGGTGGTAGAAGGACTTGATAAATCACTAGATTCCTATCAAAATAAGCGTAATTTTAGTTACTATAACTGACTTGTAACATAGTAAATTGTGCTTGGAAATTATAGAAATACTAATAATTTTTGTCAAATCGTCCGCCTAAGGGAGGCGACAATCTTTATTCGCAGAACCGAGTTTAGGTAGAGATCCGTTTTTTATTAAACTGTACAACGTATTTAGTACAATATAATGAAAGATATGAACCTACGAAAAACGTGGTTTAAATAAAATGTTTTGTATGGGAAATATACGATTTTCTACATTTAAGTAGTAGTGATTTAGTAGTGTGATTTAAAACAACAGTAGCTTAAGAAACAAAATCCTACGAATTAGTGTTTACAAGGGGAAAAAATAAAATTTCAATAATCGGCCAATTTGTATTGAATTTAATTTATTTATTGAATAGGAGCTTCAATTCAGCCACAAACTTAGTTTATGAACCGCATGATGCGAGCTAAATTTGTCTGAATTATGTGTGAATGAACACAAAATATGAATCAGAGAATATATGGATTAAATTGGTTAATTGCATGTGAGGTGCCGAAAGAGGCGTGCTTACTTGATCGATTTTGTTTTAAATTTGGCAGAGAATTACTGACCAATGGCAATTGGCAAAATTTGTGCTAATATAGCCTATCAGTTACAAATTACGGGGCGAAGATTTGCGACCATCTTTGTTCTATGTCACTTTTTTGGACTGTTGAAAAGTCAGACTTGTATTCTTCAAAGATATCCGCCAATCGGATAGAGGGCATATCCCTAAATCATTGTCTTTTTTACGTTTGGGTTTATCGTTAGCATAAGTATTCTGTTGGTTTCTTTTCTATTGTGTTTTCTGAATAATGTTCAGAATGGTGAAGCCAGCAACCAATATGGAACAGACAGCTACTTTTCATTAACAGATTCTATTTGTAAGCCTAAATACGCTCTACTAGACGTTTTCTCACTGCAAAGATCACCTTACGGATGTCCGATGACATTACCAAAGGAGTAACAGTTCAAGATCAAATCTTTCGAAAATTCAGAAAAATATTCGTGTTAAATATTTGGGTGTTAATAATAAATGGTTGCCCCGTTGACGTGAGTTCAAACTTCAATTAATTGATTTGATTTCCTCTTTTACTAATAAACCCACACATATATTTCAGTCCTTTGATCTGGCACACATGGAAATTCATTTGATATCCTTTTGTGTTGACAACATATGGTAGAAGAGGAGTGATAAATCGCTATGTTCTTAAAAAAATACTATAAATTAAAGAACAATAAAATAACCAAAATTATAACTTTTTGATGTCCTCTGCTTAGTAATTATTATTATTTGTTGTTATTATTATTATTATTATTATTATTATTATTATTATTATTATTATTATTATTATTATTCCCACGCCTCTATCCCCCCCAGATACCGCGCGAGCTGGGGTCCATTTATAGCTGAACATGACGGTGGACTCGGCCACAAGTCACTTCAGCAGTGTTGTGTCCATTATTAATATTTATAATTTTTTTTTTTTTTTTTTTTTTTTTGTCACATTCTCGTCACATCTTGTCACATTTCATCAATATTCACATTCACACATTACCCCAGGAATGTTCTCATTATCCTGCATGTATCAAGCACAACCGATTTACACATTTCGTGCAAGTGCCCAGATAGTCCCAACTCACTCACATGCTAAGATACGGAATTCACCACTATTCCAGTGCTTGAGATCACCTTCGGTATAATCTCCACCCGTCGCAGATGCTCCCGTTGTTTAATCTCAAACGCCAGATCCGTATATTTCGAAATTTTCTCCGCAATTGTGCGATTAACATTTTCGGAAAGTGGCACTGCGACATCAAAAATATACGCCACCTTTCCGCGCTTGTTTATCCAAACGATATCCGGTCTATTGGCGATAACAGTCCTATCCGTTGAAATTGTACGATCCCAGTACAATTTATATTCCGTACTCAACAGAACCTCCTCAGGGTGATACATATAATGAGGAACCCTTTCCTCCACAAAACCACTTCTAATTGCAAGAATTTGATGAATTACTCTTGCCACATTGTTATGCCTCCTTAGATATGCAGTACTGGCCATTACGGAGCAGCCATTAATTATATGGTCTGTAGTTTCCGGAGCCTGGCCACATCTTCGGCATCTGTTATCAACGTCCTCATGTAGAATAACTCGTCGATAATGTCAAGAGTGGATTATTCCATCCTGTATTGCCATTAAGAAAGCCTCTGTTTCCGGAATTATATTAATATTATTATTATTATTATTCCCACGCCTCTTTCCCCCCCAGATACCGCGCGAGCTGGGGTCCATTTATAGCTGAACATGACGGTGGTCTCGGCCACAAGTCACTTCAGCACTTTTTTTTTTTTTTTTTTTTTTTTTTTTTTTTTTTTTTTTTTTTTTTCGTCAATTGTCATTATTTTTCTCCACACTATTCACATATCACCATTGGAATGGAAGAATCACGCTTCGCCTTATCCCAGGAACTTTCTCATTATCCTACACGTTTCCAGGACTACCGTTTTGCACATATCGTGCACGTGCCGCGAAAGTTCCAACTCTTCCAGATGTTGAGCCACAGATTGCACCACTATTCCAGTGCTAGAGATCACTACCGGTATAATCTCAACACTTATGAGATGTTCCCGTTGTCTCATCTCAAACGCCAGATCCGTATATTTAGATATCTTCTCTGCAATTGTCCGATTAACGTTCTCCGAAAGTGGCACGGCAACATCCACAATATACCCCGTTCTGCTGCGTTTATTTACCCAAACTATATCTGGTCTATTCGCGATGACAGTTCTATCCGTTGATATGGTGCGGTCCCAGTACAGTTTAAAATCCGTGTTAATTAAGACCTCTTCAGGTCGGTACATGTAATGGGGAAGTCTATCCTCCAGGAAACCACTTCTAATTGCAAGAGTTTGGTGAATTATTCTTGCCACATTATTGTGCCTTCTGAGGTAGTCCGTACTTGCCAGTATTGAGCATCCATTTATGATATGGTCTGTGGTTTCAGGAGCCTGACCACACCTACGGCACATATTATTAATATTCTCGTGTAGAATAACTCTTCGAAAATGTCTAGAGTGGATTACGCCATCCTGTATGGCCATTAGAAATGCTTCCGTTTCCGGGAACAATTGGCCATACTGAAAACATATTGTAGACAAATTTTTATCCACATTGTCCATATCCAGTTGGTGTGGAAATCTACCATGTATGGCCTTGCGTTTCCATTTGTCTACAATATCGACATCACTACTTACAAATTCTAGAGGATCGAACAACGGCGTTGAGAGTTTTAGTGGTGTATAATTTTCATCCAAATTCACCAGAATGGAATATTGCTCACTTTCTAATGCCTTCGCATAAAAGAATTCTCTAAGCTTCTGGGTCTGGATATAATATTGATTCTTCAAATTTATTATACCCTGTCCACCCAACTTTCGTGGCAACATTACTCTCTCAACAGCAGCCTGAGGATGGTGCTGTCCAAATCTTGTCATCGTTGTTCGTACTTTCCTCTGTGCTGAATCCAATTCCGTATCACTCCATACTATAATTCCAAATGAGTATGTTAATACAGGAATGGCGTAGGTATTAATTGCCCGGATCATATGCTTAGCATTTAATTTGGTGCTGCACAGCTTTTTTATCCTCATCTCACATTGCACCTTTAATGCGTCTCTTATAAGTGTGTGGTGTATACCTCTCATTTCATCCACTCCCAGGTATCTATAGGATTGATCAGAACGTAACATTTGTATTACGCCCTCGTTCAGCGTAAATCCTTCAGAATGCACTACCTGACCTCTTACCATCTCGACAGACTTGCACTTTTCGAATCCAAATCGCATGCATATATCACTACTAAATCTCTCCACTATATCCAATAAGTTCGAGAGGTGATATCTTGACCGTGCAAACAATTTCAAATCATCCATGTATAGTAAATGGGTGATTGCAGTCTGCCTTTGTTGGTGGCCAATACGATATCCATTAGGTGACTCATTCAACGCTTTACTGAGAGGTCCTAGAGCCAGGCAGAACCATAATGGACTGAAGGAGTCACCTTGAAAAATACCCCTATTTACCCGAATTTCCCTGGTGCAGATGTCGTTAAGGATTATTTGCGTTCTCCACATAGGCATTATCCTTTCAAAAAATGCAATTATGTTCCGATTCACTCCATTAACCCTAAGTG
The DNA here is from genome assembly GCA_019455685.1 of Philornis downsi. Lineage (NCBI taxonomy): Eukaryota > Metazoa > Arthropoda > Insecta > Diptera > Muscidae > Philornis > Philornis downsi. The sequence goes on along the minus strand of JAHXMU010000301.1, from coordinate 1,018,457 downwards.
TTCGTAGTAGGTACACATGGGGTACGCTATCAAATGCCTTCTCGTAATCAATATACGCGACACTTAGATTTCGTTGATGGCAAACTGAATTCCTTGTTATAATTGCATCTATTGAGATCACCTCTTTGCATCCTCGTGAGTTTCTTTTATTATTATTATTATTATTATTATTATTATTATTATTATTATTATTAATGATTTTTGCTGAATCGGTCGATAGCTGTCTTTGATATCTTGCTTGCAAAGGCAGTTATTTTTCAATGGAATTCTATGAAATATATGATTATTTGGATTAATTTAGTTTATTTGCACGGAAGTTATCGTGGTCTCCCGATCAGTTTTTCATAATTGTACCAAGGGTTGTAGCTAACTACAAATTACAGAAGAAAAATTGAATTCCGGATTGAATTTCAGTACAGAAATTTTATGTGTGAGTGGTGCTATAATGTGTGTGATGAATTGCTTTGTTCTTATTAAAGGATATAAACTTTCAAAATATTTTGATTTAAAGGGCAACAAAAGAAGCGAAACTTGTAAATGGCCGGCACGGGATTGAATGCAGAAGTGGATCATTTTAAGGAAGTTTTCGAAAAAATACAGCCCAATGACTCCTTCAGACCGCAATGTTCACCAAACACTCACTTTTTCGGGATACAATGGTTTTTCCACAATCACTTTTGGATACTCCGAGCCCCACATGTCACAATTTTGCTTGTTGATATAACAACCGAGTGCGAA